>JAUMHH010110197.1:0-21406 GCA_032359455.1 Chlamys rubida
ATTGCTGAGTATAAAGAGATGAATGCACATATGCTTCCAGGATGGCCTTGGGGACTGCCCCACCCTTGGAGACTTAACCACTGGGTCATAACTTCGAAATGGTTAAGATCCCCACCCCAAAACTATATATACAAATGTTGGGCATTAAGAGACGAATGCAGTCATGGTATTAAAATTGGCCCCAGGGTCTGCCCCACCCTTGCAAATTAAACCCCTGGGTCATAACTTTGAAACGGTTGAGATCCCCACCACAAAACTATAAATACAAATGCTGGGCATTAAGAGACGAATGCAGTCATGGTATTAAAATTGACCCCAGGGTCTGCCCCACCCTTGCAGATTAAACCCCTGGGTCATAACGTTGAAACGGTTGAGATCCCCACCCGAACTATAAATACAAATGCTGGGCAAAAAGAGACAAATGCAGTCATGATATTATAATTGATCCTGGGGTTCCTAAAACTATTCCTAAAAAATGTGGCACGAATAAGCGTTGTTACGCAAGATATGGTTTTCTTTTTAGAAATATTTTATCAAAGCTTAAGTCATGCTGGAACAGACAGTATGCAATACTTAGTTACAGTTTTTTGGCAGTGGCACGGGGATCTTTATCAGACGTTGTTATCCTGTACATTCCTTTCTCTATTTTTTGTACAACTCGTGTTTGTGTGAGCGTTATTTTATTGGCACGAAAGAATCTTAAGCTCATTTTGCAGCACATTTACGAGTGTCCTTCAAAATTAAAAAAAAATGGTAATTTAGTATAACCGTTTTTCTAAAGGCATGTTTTTAGATATGCTGTTTTGTTAAGGAAGTGTCATATTCTACGTATTAGTGACTTCGTTGTTTGTATGTCCTATTCTTACATAGGTGTTCATAACCATTACAACAATCCCGTGCATACTGAATCACCTGTCGTGGTAATAATCTGCCGTGTCATAGACTGAGGCAGAAATGTGATCTTTTTCAACCTGCCTTGCATGTATGTGACAAGAATGTATTCACCTCCACGTGGCAGGGGCCAAGGTAGTGTAGAGAAAATAGAAAAAGATGTACATCAGTCTAGTTTAAAAATAAGCAGTTTTAGACTTTAAAGAAACCAAGACAGTCATCATAGCAATTCAAATGTTTTAAATAATATTACGTTCTTATGTTTACCTTAACCACTGAAGTATACAAATCGACATCGATGTTAAAATAATGGATTTAAAGTAAAAGGGTGAACAGTTTGAATACCTAGTGCATTTATCTTAGATGTAAAAAATACATTTGTTTGAGAAACTGGATACGGTAAAACAAATATTTAGAGAACATAGCGTGGATCTCGTTGGGGTGTGAATAAGTGCAGTAAAAACACGCCAAGCATGCATGTCAATAAGATTGGTACGATAACTTTTATTATTTGTTCGTTATTGGTTACAAAAAAATTGCATTGAAATTGAAAAATAAATTCAAGTTTTAATTTTTTATATTTTCAACGTTAGACGTCGCATAATAATACCTTCATTCAGCTGAGATAGACTTTAAGACATGTTGATTTTACCTCAAATCCTTACATTATGATTTTAATTTCTCTGTTTGGTTGAAAAAGAGAATAAGAACATAATACGTCAATATTTATACTTCACTGTTCTTCTGATAATTAACTTACCTTACTTGAAACTATTTTTGCTAAATAATATCCGATCCCTCAATAATGTCGCCGTGTTCTAGATGTCCGTTTTATCATGTCTGTTGTAGAGTTTGGTTTCCATTTAAACGTAGTCACCTGTGAATGAGATAGTCCTCGTAAATGTAATGCAGGTAATACACGAACTTAGATAGGAAGGCTTAGCTAGCGCTGTAAGTTTACTTCAGTACTGGCTACCTTTTATGGTTATGAACTGAAACTTGACGAAATCCGATCCTTATTCTAGTCTAGATATACATGAAGTACACTTGCACTTGGGCTTCCAATACCGCTGCACCACAATGTTACAGTTTTTGTCAGTGGTACGGGGATCCTCAATGTTACAGTTTTTGTCAGTGGTACGGGGATCCTCAATGTTACAGTTTTTGTCAGTGGTACGGGGATCATCAATGTTACAGTTTTTGTCAATGGTACGGGGATCCTTAATGTTACAGTTTTTGTCAGTGGTACGGGGATCCTTAATGTTACAGTTTTTGTCAGTGGTACGGGGATCCTTAACTTAGTGATTTGATTCTGATATGAAAGCTCATTAAACGCTACATACATTGAACGTGATATGTTAGTGAGATAGCATTCTAAAGTTAGCATCAGATCCGAGGTATTGCAGGAAAGCAATTACGGTATACACTGACGTATCGCCTCCAGGACACACTCATGTATTACACTAATGGAGGCACGTCCTATGAAGAGCTTACGTATGTAGCTGTTAATAGGACGTGTATTCCTCCAATGAACAAAACCAATCTCATTTAAACTTGTTTTAGAAGTGTAGATCCTAGGTACATTGATATATTTACTTGAATCATTTTATCGTAGGGTGTAGTTACATGTTTGGTTCTTGTTTGTTTTGGTGAGATTGTGGGCATGGTGCAGTTTGTGTTGACGAGAATGCATTGGCCAATATACATTGCCTTTTGCATACATTTTCCCTTGAGTATGGAACAAATTAGCTGATGCTGTCCTTTTGTCAAGCAGTTTTGTAGGTATTTTTTTTTTATATTTTGTTTTTTTTGTATTCAATTTTTCTTTTTTATAAACAACACATTTACACACAAAGCAACAAACATACATTACATTGATTACAATTTATAATTATTATAATTGTTATCATATTGTTATGGACTATAAGGTTGAAATCTGGCAAAAATATATTTCACTATCACATGTCAAAGATTTGATCCATGTTCCTGTTGTATGTAATAAATTATTCTTAAAATTCATTTATACTTAACCGCAAAAAGAGCTTAGTCCCATAAATATTTTACTGGAGCCATTAATGTTGGCAGTGTATCGATATCACAAACAACTATTGTTTTAAATATCAATTATTGGTAAGCATCAAAGAGGAACCATTTCCTCTCTTAACGATATATATTCGTAGTAAATGATATTTCCTCTCATAATAATACTATAAAAAGTAACCACTAGCGCGCATACCAATGATTATGAGTGTATCCGATCTGATCGACAGGACGTGGTCCCGTACAGGAAACTCATTCATTATGTTCTGTGTGATTCATTCCAGGAAGCCAAACACGATACGAACAACAGTATATATTTATGTTCGTATTACAGCATGTGGTATGTCTGAACACACGCTATCTGTCCGCCTCGCTACTTATTCAGCAAAATGTGTGTATCTGGTGTTTTTATTAACGCCAAAATAAATGCTATATGTGCGGTTTGTCCTTGTCGTACTGGCTAATGATTGTATGGGAGACGACGACATGTAGAAACACTGTTACTCGCGGTATGAAGTCGCCTGTTGTGGTCAGAAATACAACAATTACAGTGAACCGCAACACTTCGTTTTCCGTTTCAAACAAGCAATGTTAAAAGTCTACATTACCTTATTTCACCTGTTGTATATTTTCTTACTTTCTATTAATGTATTTTCGTTTACTAATGTTTTTAGGCGTACATTACTATTAACAAATGCCTTATTTGTATATGTCGAACCATTCTCGTAGGCACATGCTTCCCTATTTTAGATAAGACAGGGAAGTATATCACAGCGTTAGCACATAAGGTCATTATCGGAGCTCCAACACAATGCCCAAAAAACAGAGGAGACATAAAAAAACGGAAAGACATGCATCTCAATAAATTTCCCGGAAGCAATATCAGGTGGTTCGGATAGGTGAAACGTGACTCTCATCATGATGTCTCAAGGTAAATTCTGAAAGTACATTATCTTTGTATATAGGTCACGAACGAGCTAAGAAAGAGTAAGCAAGTCTGCAAACATGAACACTGGAAAAGAAATGAAATCACTAGATTGTTGCTTCTGAGAGACTTTACATATCCAGTAATTGTATGTGAAGGTATAAAGATGACATGGCGTCTACCATGAACATGATGGTGATTACCTGTCATAAACACGTGTTGTACCACAAAAGGGACATGTTATAAAGCAAAATGTTCACTGACCAATGGTCAAACATGTCGGTGCAAACATACAAGCAAGACGAATCTAACAAACGTATGTGGACTTTAATGACTTATCCGCTTTGTCTGGAGCAGTCATGCAAATCAGACATTGACCTTTGACCTACTCAAGCGTCATGTGTCAGAAACTAAACTTCCAGAACAATCCTAGACAGAAACACATATATTATCCGCTTGGTCAGTTCATGTAAATGGTCAAGCGTACTTGGGATTGTCCGCAGTGTGATGGAGGAATGTCCTGTTTTTTAACCAATGAACGTCATCCGATATCACTGACCAATTAGCGTTCTGATACGAAACAGGATTGTTTGACGAACATATTTCTCAAAATCCCGAGCAGTTTTGTAGTGATTGATCTTAAGTTGGTTAACATGTACTTGCTTTTTGTACTTTCCCTTATATCAATGTGACTTATTATTGTTATCACTATTCCTTGGTGTCTGACAATCTTGTATGATCCCTTCTGGTGTTTGCTGTGACTTTTGTCGTAGTTCTCTTTTCTACTAGTAAGTTACAATTACAATAGAAGTCATCATCCTGCATGGTATCTGATGAGATCTGATCAGTTAAAATCAAATTATGATATGATATCCAATGCCAAATAAATGTATTGTAACAGTAGTTATTAATATCCTAATAATGTATCAATTTAAGTTGGCAACTGCAAATGATTGATGTAGAATTCATTATCCTAGCTCAACCCTGGCATCCTCTTTTTAATTCGTGACGGTGCTCATATTTGTTTTAAAAAGCCAGTAATGTAAAATAATTTGCCTTTTGTACAGAAGGTTAGTAATGAAACCTCTTTTTGCCTTTTGTATAAATAATAAAACCTATTTCACCTGTAAATATATTGGGAATACATATAGGATACATTGTTATATTGTATCTATGTTATATTTTTAATTTATTGTATTTTACCTTTCAAACTGCATAAAATACGCACGTCAGCAATGAAAACAAAAACGGTGAAAGGCGATGAATGGCTAATGACCTACGGATTAAAATTAATCAACCGGATAATACAGCCGCCTGTTCGTTTAAAACATTCAAGTCGCCCTCATTCATCACAAAAAAGCTTACGTCCTGATGTGCATGACAAAGCAAACACTGTGACGTAATTTATACAGTGCATTTGTATTGGTTCGTAATATTAGAATTGAGAAAGATGTGCCAAAGTAGTGTGTATTAAATGGGGGTTAGTGACTACAGAACTTAAAGGTGTTAGACTATAATGACAAGAGGTAAATAGAGATTAATGTGTGTTCTTTTTTCTTATCATTACCTTAATGGATAGCTCCACCTTACAACATTAACCAGCATTTGTTAAACCCTAAATTCTTTATAACTTGTTTCCTAAATGAAGGCGCCCCCTCAACATTTTATTATTCATGTTATAGAATTGAGAAAGTGAAAAGTATCTTTGTTTTGGTCTGACTTGTATAGGTCACTTTTAGATTCAAGCACCTAATGCAAACACATCGTTCAGATCTTGAGATCCGATTTTGTCCTCATGTGTTGAAGCTTTGACTTTATTTCTATTTTAATTTGTGCCAGAAGCATTATTGAATATATTACATTCTGTGAGATTTCTCAATCTTTCATGATGCATTCAAATATTCATTAAACTCTGACAAAAACAAACTTGCAGTTGAATAAAAAGTAAAAACAATCAAATGGACTGTAGTAAGAAGAGTGTGCAATTTCTTATGAATTGTGACTTGTTATGAATTCATGCAAAAGTAAACACATTCTTTTTAATGCATTATATATGAATAATATTAATCTAAAGCATTGATAGAAGTTTCTATGTTCTGCTTTTTCGTTCTATTAATGTTTTCAATGATGATTGAGCAATAGCTGAAAGGATCAAAAACTTCAGTGTCTATTATAGATAATATTGAAACGATGCGTAAATCACTAGTGACCTACCTACTAGCTTATCTTTGTCAAACAGAAAAACATCAAATGGAGGGTTCGCCATTCATTACTTTTGTGGCATTCGTGGTTTGTTTCTGTTGATGTAAGGGTTGACTTTGAGCCTGTCTGTATCATTTATCTTTTTAGCTCGAATTGGATGTGGTCTGATTTTGTTTCTTTTATGTTGACACGACGCCAGGTGTTTTGATTTTATATCGGGTTACTGATTGGTCGATTTTGAGCTTGTAGACAACTGCATTCGATATTTTATTTTCCGTTGTAAATCCGATGATATTCAAGATTTTAATAAACAGTTTTTTCCATTATTTTTACATGTAATACAATGTAAGATAATGCCATTGTAAGATCGCCTAGAAGTACATAACTATAAGATTTTAATGTGAAGATGAAATCTCTATATATTAGATATAGTTGTATCACATGACAACAGAGTTATGTGGTGAATGCATTCACGTCATATTGGTGCAAATTGCCTCATTCAATATCGTCATATTGACCACAGTAGACATGAAAAATAAAATATACATTGCAAGATAGTAATGTGACGTCGGATTAAGATAAATAATAAATTCAAAACGGTTAAACACTAATCATATTTCATTTTCGTTTTGCTCGGCAGCGTTTTCGTAGACCTCATTTACCGGCTTATTCAAATTCAAAAATGTTAAATTCAAGTATGGTATTGTTATTTGTGCGTTCATACGTTATTTCTTTGTAAAATGCCAGAAGTACCTACTTA
This sequence comes from Chlamys rubida, assembly GCA_032359455.1. Taxonomy (NCBI): domain Eukaryota; kingdom Metazoa; phylum Mollusca; class Bivalvia; order Pectinida; family Pectinidae; genus Chlamys; species Chlamys rubida. The sequence continues at coordinate 6,819 of JAUMHH010110197.1, forward strand.
TCTCTGAATCTGTGTAGGTGTACTAAAATAAGTAAATAAGGTCAAACCATACGTCGGCCGATTAAAACATACATGTATTTCCATAATTATCAGAATTCCTGGCGTTTGACATGTCATAAGTATTAATCAACCTTTGTAGAATTTCCGACACTAGATCCATCAAGCAAATTCTCAAAACCACATATCAATTGTGTTTTATTAATTATCTAAGAATTATAAATATGTCCGTGCCTATTGACTAGACCACATAAATACATCAAACTGGACAGATGTCAACAATTCAATATTTAACTATTCTTAATGCCAATCTACCATTTATGGTTCTTGATTATTGATTTAAACAATACTAGTTGTATCAAACAATACATGCTGTATAATTTCATAAATTTTATACACCCCATTGATTAATGATACATGCATCATTTAAATGCTTCAAAACGTGATCAGTTTTCTTGTGAGAGTAGATATTTATTGATTAGAGCGTGAGTCATTTACGTGGTATTTATACGACAATCGTATAAAATCAGTTCTGAACAATAGGTTGAGGAGTTATGGCTATGTTAAAGAGTACAACAAAATAATCACAACATATAGGAAGAAATAAAGCACCTGTTTGATTGCTTTGTTGATGCAGAAAGGCGTAAACACTGTACTGCACTTTATGTCTATTTCGTCCATTTATGACTCAACAGTGGCAATGAATGCACAAATGAAACATCTATGTCTGAAGAGTTTTGAAAAATATGAGAATACATTGGTTGTGTTTTATGATCACGTTCCTGATTTCCTACTATGGTATTTTCGTGCCTGTCATAATCAACGGTTTGTTGTCTTAGTTTGTTAGTGAACGATCAACTTTTTCTGGCCTTGGTAGTAGATTGAAGAAGGAAGCTATCAATCTAATTAAAATCAGATCTCTCATTACACTACGTTATGGAGTAACGTAGTGTAATGATATATCTAATTGTAATTAGATTGGAAGCTATATACGATGAAGACTGATTGGAGGATTTAATTATTTTTTATAATTGTATCATTTTGTATCAAGTTCCGATCTTTTGTGTTTGGAATCAAGGTTTCGAATGCCCGGAAGTTGCACTTTCTCACCACTCGATTCCTCTCTTGATTGTTCTTTCCTAATGATGTCTAGGAAGTTGATGCTTATATGAGTGCCCTGATGCTTAACACATCTTTACATCTACTGCAAATAAATTAAGTCAGATATATATTTGCATTTGCTCTGTATGTATATTATATAAAACCTTCAAAATTACTGCAACGTTCATAGCACTTTAAATTAAATAGAACACGTGCACAAGGTTTGGTAATAGGTCGTTTAAATATTTGTCTCTGTGACGCTTATAAGATTATGTGATGGTGTTATTGCTATGCATAACCGCTTGTGTAAATCCACATTGATTCAAATGTGCCTTGTCAAAAAACGATATTACCCCTAAAATTGTCTTACGTGTATATTAATAATATCTTTTTTAAATTATGTTTAGAAATAATAGAAACAACATTTCGTTATGTCTACAGATACTGATAGAAGACCCTTTATTTGAACAAAACTTGTATAAAACAAATTTCATGAAAAATATCGATTTCTTTGACAGTCCTATTTATTGTATTGTACAATGAACATTGGTGAGTTATTTCAATGTCGCAGATTGCAAATGTTTTAATTCAATAATAACACCCACATATTTATAGAGGTATACAAGTGTTTACACATTCTATATGGCAGCGAGAGCGTCTCAGGACAAGACTATGACGTCACTGTGTTGACCGCCAGATCAGCTGGCTCCCATCACCTAACTGACAGAGGATATTCACTTGCCGTTAGCTTTGTACCAATTGTATTGTTCTTTGTTTTCATTTGTTTTATGTTTATTTTACGGTCCATTTCTGTCTTTTTATAATCCTAGAAAATATTATTTAGTTATTTGTGCTCATACAGTGCGTGTTTGTCTTCTTTGCTACTGTTTTATTCATAAAACTATCCGTCAACGTCATATTAACCTTAAACAGGATATTATGTGGAAATTTATGACATAGACACGTACTCCTATCATACTAGCATTACTGTACAAAAGTAAGTACTGTATTTACTGTACAATTTGAACCTTAAACATCATTGAACCCTTTTTTATGATTAAATATTATGATACATCCTGCCTTTTTATCTCATGTCGACTACAGTAATAAATAGTCTTTATGGCGATATCTATCACATGTAAGGCTGTTCAAACGAATATTGATTGATGTTCTTATCAATTTTAAACAAAAAAAGCAATTTAATAGAAAATTGTTTCCTGTCACGTCGATAAGAAAATGATAAAGTGTTCTTCAAATTTATCAATTATTATATAATAAATGTGAAATTTAGTTATTTTTTTCAAAGTTAAATGTTTCACGCTTGATATTGAAGTGTTTGTCTGAAATCGATTGATGGTCGATTGTTTACCATGTGGTACATATAAAGGGTAACAAGTAATGTTAATGTTACTACTGACACATTTGGATTTAGTGTGACTGCTAGATAAGCGTTTAACAGTAGTTATAAAACCGGTTCGTAGCTACTGTATATTAACTTTGTGCTGCTATTTTGTTATCGTTTTAATAATATATCGATGTTTTGGGCTGATTTGTAAAGGTCACTTTTGAATGTTAATAACCAATTCAAGCACGTAATGCAAACACATCGTTCAGATATTGAAATCCGATTTCGTCCTCAAGTGTTGAAGCTTTGACTTCATTTCTATTTTAATATTAAATATAATGTGAGATTTCTCAATCTTTCATGATGCATTCAAATTCAAATATATTTATTTAACACTTATAGTGAATATTACCCATTACATCTGACAAAAACAAACTTGCATTTGAATAAACAGTATAAACACTCGAATGGACTGTGATAAGAAGAGTCAACTTTATATTGAACTGTTTTAATGACATGTCCCGAACATTTTCGGTATTATTTCACTATTTTAAAGATGGAAAATTTTATGATAATTTTCAATCAATAAATAAAATTACCAAATTTCACTTTCGCCTTCAAATAAAATAATAAAATTTGAGAAAAGCGTCCAAACAATCATTTTATAGATAGATGTCGGATATAAAACAATCCTAAATTTTTTAGCTATCATCTTAACCTATTTTTGATTGACTCTGTTAAATATAAGGTGACACTAGTTATTTACTAGTTTATTAACTGAGCAGGTCGAAGCACATGTATTTTAATATTTACCTATTCTGAAGTAGGTTCGGCCTGCTACAAAACTATACCTTGCATGGTTGGGGCATTTTTACAGTTTGTAATACATCAAGGTAAGAGTTTTGAAAAGAACCAAAGTGCAGCAATATTTTAATTTCCGTTGGTTTCCGTCTGATATTTAGCAATTGCACCTTTCCTTTAAATCTTGTGTACTAACCAATAGGCTTTGCGGTTTCCCCTTCCAATGATCTCTACGAGCAATCGCAATAAACAGGCTACTGCCAAAATGCTTACGTCAAGTTGTTAAAATGCTTAAAACCTCAAGACTATGTAGGATATCAAATATTGAAGACACATACCAATTATCAACAAAAATACCTCAAACTTGTACAAAGTTTCAAGATTTTAATATGGAAAGTACATACACCAAAAAGGTGCTATTATGGGATTGCAATTGCAGTCTATTCCCAACCATCAACGTCAGACCTCCCGGCGTGTATGTCCGACAGTTTTCTCATCAACTTCAACGTTTCCTCCTGTCTCCCGATTGCCGTGTTCGTCCCCATAGTTAACAACATTTGACCGAAGCTTTGCGATATTACTTTGCCACAACAACAATTTAAGACGGGTTTCCACAGCGCTCATGCCTAACTTAATTAGGAAACCTTTTGAATATGTCGCTATGTTAAGCGATAATATACAAGGAGTTTTTGGGGACGCCTTGCATGTATACAATATATTAAAGAACGACGCTATTGGTATTGCGACGAAATATATGGATTGTTAATTACTTTTCAATATTTATTATTAACTATATTTAATTATTGCAATCATAAAGAGTAGTTAATTATAAAACAATTCAAGGGAAATTACCCTGATGAGCATTCTGCATATTTATATATTAAACGATTTTATTGGGTGTCCAAGGAAAGTAACGAAGCGTAAAATAGGCAAGAAACAACGATTATGCCAAAAGACAGCAGCAGCTCATCCTTAAATTAATACTATTTCATAAATAGTTTTGGTGGTACATATTTAAATTGCTCTCATCGACCTCTTCACATACGTAGATATGGGTAACATTGTGATGTCAACAGTATGGACGACAGTGTTTTTTTATTGAGGGGCAGAGCCACGGTGTGCAGTGGTCCACAGTGCCCAATAATATATGTCAGCCGTTAAATGATCACCATGTATCGCCCGAGGCTCGAACGGCGGCATCTACTAATGATAGGTGTCAGAGCATGTAAGAACATCCCTTATACACACAGAGAGGGCATCACACCAGGCAATAACCTGCTTCAAAAGGGATAACATTATAAATATTACATTATCCAGAAAAGGTCAAACAAATAACACAGGAAAGCAGGTACACGCCTCAGACTCATCCATAGTGAAGAATGTGGCTATAAAAACAACAAAGGGATAGCGAAGTGTCAACCAAACCATAATTCGAACTAAAATCAGACCAGTGCAAAACATGGACAAAGGAGATATTTAAATAGAGACCATTGCATAGTATAATGATAATTAGACCAGGTGTTCCGGAAGGGTAAGCGTCTATATTTCAACATCACCGCCCGCTGTGGAAAACTAGGTTTAGTTTTAATAATATATGTCTTTAAAACAACGGAACATCAAGGAATATTAGTTTTTAAGAGTCATATTTCCCTGTCCGCATCATTCTTCTAAACTAAGAGTCATATTTCCCTGTCCTCATCATTCTTCTAAACTAAGAGTCATATTTCCCTGTCCGCATCATTCTTCTAAACTAAGAGTCATATTTCCCTGTCCGCATCATTCTTCTAAACTTGATATTAGGATGGCATAAACATTACAGGTAGGTTACAAACCATTCGTTTACAAAATACTACTACTATGCTTACTTAAAGGGTGAAAATAGAATATAGATAATATTATTGAACTTTGGTAATTTGAAATTTAAAAATGAGAGCGTTTATATTTTGTTTGAATAAAGCGGACAACACAATTAAAAATATATGAAGTACATTTCAAGAAAACTGATACAACTTATCAGCAGTCATTAAAACGCGTCCATTCCTTACTTTTGAGCGCTATCGTTGTCATTTCGGCTTGAAAGGCAGTCATTCAGAATAAGGAAAGCTAGTGAAACAGGAACTAGGAGATGTTTGTTGATGCGACGTGACAGGGGAGTAAACCTAGTAATGCCTCCGACAAAGCACCAATATGGTGACGAATATCTAGCCTCCTAGTGTATTGCTATATAGCTCAGGTGAATGCTTGCTGTTTCTATGACATGATGGATGCGCCTGTCATCTACTGGACATTTCTGTGGCATGCTTGTACTGACGTTATCACCATAGATAACTATTCAATTCGTATCATAGGTACACGATACAGTGACTTTCAAATTTGATAATGATATTAAGAAGCAAGCAATGAAACAATAAATCTTCAAGCCTAAGATTTGATAGCTCTTCTTTGATACACGTAGCATCTTAAGCACTTCATTTTTAAATTGTCTGCTGTAAAGGTGAACATGATTTTATTATATGGAATACTTGAATACTTATTAGTAATTATTGAAGGTTTCGAGATGAACTATTTCATTATAGCTAAGACACGAAAACAAGGAAGCTATTCAGACTTAATTAATCATGGATCATTTATATCATTATATTATTCAAATGTCGGAATAAGAATAAGGTTCTGTTTTTCCTTTTTTAAATCATTTAAAACTTTACAGGAAGTGGGTTCATGTTAAGTCACATTTCATTTTTAATGTTAATTACTCTCGAAGAGTTTATGCTAAACTTAGTAATCTTCCTTTACGATATATTCAGGTTTTTATACCTTAAAAGTATGTTTTCGAAAATATTTACATTTCACGCGTTTTTACATTTTACTTTTCATCATTATATATATATATATATCTTATTGTTATTATCTTTTAAAACCATAATATCAATAGGACCGGAACATTGTTTATATCGTCATAAACAGGATATTTACGTCTATTTATGTTGGTTTTTTATTTATACGCAATTCACCTACTTCTTAAAATTGCTTTTAGAAATGCAACAAATATACCTGCACTTTAAGTTTAAGAATTAAATTTTACTTGTTTTATTGTTCGTTCTTATTAGTCATTTTCAATTTCTATATAACATATACTAGACGAACATTTTGTATTAGTGAAACTTACATAATACTCTTGCTCTAATTACTAGAGAAAACGACACTGGACCTATATAGCTACATCACGCACGAGAGACAGTTTAAGACACAGACATTTATCTTGCTGTTGGTTTCAGGAATATGTATTCTACGCCCATTAGAAACATAACTACGTCTGTGTTTACAGTGACCTTAGAAAACACGAAGCAGAATAAAATTACGACATGACGAAGTACAGCATAGGCTATTAATCAAATCAGGTTATTAACCTACTTTTAAAAAGATATTTTCAATAATTGAAATTACGTGTCATAGCACGCCCAAAATTACGATGTTAGTAACAAATGTATATGTTGTACAATAAGTTATGACGTATTTTGGCTCTCTATTCGATAAACTCATCATGGCTCCCTTCACCTGTCAGGTATTCATCAGGTAAAACGACGATAAAACACAGGTAAGAAACCACGTGACATAGCCAAAAGTGTGAACAAGGTAAGCACCGCCCAACCTGGCTCTCAGAACAGAGAGGGGAGTCGTCTGCTACACACAACAAAATGGCTTCCACTAATCTGTTCTCATCTCTACCTGTAGGCCATATCTTGGAATGAAAACATATTCCGAAAGAAAGTAAACCAGGTCTTAGGTTGGGAGATTACATGGATATTCTTGGATTTTTCATCAGTTTCTGGATTTATCTTTTGTAAACAATCTGAAAGTTCTGTGTGTCATTTGGTTTCCATCCTGTGGGTTCCTGGATATGAAATATTACCTACAGTAAAAATAGACACAATTCTCTCTGGATTAATGTTTACTCAAGAACTGTGCGATCTTACTTTCAGTTACTATGATCAACACGTAGGATTACAAGTTTAACAATGAGGCCAGATGATCTTAGCCACCTCGAAGTGCTGGATGAGAATACCATTGTCCAGGCGCTGAGAGGAAGATTCCATAAAGATAAATACTATGTGAGTAAAAATACATACGTTTATAGAAAAACGTTTTATGTATAAACAAATTTTATCACTGAGGTACAAAAAGAAGGTAAAAACTGATTTTTTTAAAATTCAACTTAATTATTAATCTTATGGATGTGATATTGTATTCCCGTTAATAAATATCATAAATAAAAACTATAAATTGGAAAAATGTATATTTCTATTTTTAACGCTATCACTTAAATATGATGAGTTAGCATATATTACAATTAACGTTTAAAGAGGAAAATCTACAGCTATGAACAAGATGTTAAGAGAATCACGCAGATATACAGTAACACAACAGATTATTTGTGGAAAGAACTAATATACAATAACTTCAAACACATATCTGTACATCAATGATTCCTACATTATATCTGTACTACGACCGTTGCTTCTCTATCTGTACTACAATAGTTCCTACCCTTTAAATGTTATTCAACAGTTCCTAACCTTTCAATGTAGCACAGTAACGTTTCATTACAATAGTTCAAACCCTGTAACAGACCAACCGATATGTGTCCTACTATAGCTCATATCCTAAAGCTGTACTTCATTAGTTCCAACCCTATAGCTGTACTTCATTAGTTCAAACCCTATAGCTGTTCTTCATTAGTTCCTTCCCTATAGCTGTACTTCATTACTTCCTCCCCTATAGCTGTACTTCATAAGTTCCAACCATATAGCTGTACTACATAAGTTCCAACCCTATAGTTGTACTTCATAAGTTCCTTCCCTATAGCTGTACTTCATTAGTTCCAACCCTATAGCTGTACTTCATAAGTTCCAACCCTATAGCTGTACTACATAAATTCCAACCCTATAGTTGTACTTCATAAGTTCCTTCCCTATAGCTGTACTTCATTAGTTCCTTCCCTATAGCTGTACTTCATTACTTCCTCCCCTATAGTTGTACTTCATAAATTCCTTCCCTATAGCTGTAGTTCATTATTTCCTCCCCTATAGTTGTACTTCATAAGTTCCTTCACTATAGCTGTACTTCATTAGTTCCAACCCTATAACTGTACTATATTGCTTTATTCCCTATAGCTGTACTTTATAAGTTCCTTCCCTATAGCTGTACTACAATATCTCCATCCCTATAGCTGTACTACAATATCTCCATCCCTATAGCTGTACTACAATATCTCCATCCCTATAGCTGTACTTTATTAAGTCCTTCCCTATAGCTGTACTTCATTAAGTCCTTCACTATAGATGTACTTCATTACTTCTTTCCCTATAGCTGTACATAGTTACTTACTTCCCCAAAGCTGTACTTTATTACTTCCTACCCTATAGCTGTACTACAATAGGCCATTTCATATAGCTGTACGTTATTACTCCTTCCCTATAGCTGTACATAGTTACTTACTTCCCCAAAGCTGTACTTCATTACTTCCTACCCTATAGCTGTACTACATTACTTCCTTCCCTATAACTGTACGTTATTACTCCTTCCCTATAACTGTACTTCATTAGTTCCTTCCCTATAGCTGTACTTCCTACCCTATAACTGTACTTCATTACTTCCTACCCTATAGCTGTGCTTCCTACCCTATAACTGTACTTCATTAGTTCCTACCCTATAACTGTACTTCATTACTTACTTCCCTATAACTGTACTTCATTACTTCCATCCCTATAGCTGTACTTCATTACTTCCATCCCTATAGCTGTACTTCATTACTTCCTTCCCTACAGCTGTACTTCATTACTTCCATCCCTATAGCTGTACTTCATTAGTTCCTTCCCTATAGCTGTACTTCATTAGTTCCAACCTTAAACATGTACTTCATTAGTTTAAACCCCATAGTTGTACTTCATTAGTTCCTACCATATAGCTGTACTTCATTACTTCCATCCCTATAGCTGTACTACAATAGTTCCTACCCTATAGCTGTACTACAATAGTTCCTACCCTATAGCTGTACTACAATAGTTCCTTCCCTATAGCTGTACTGTAATCGTTCCTACGATATACCTATAAAACTATTGTTATGATAAAATTTTATACAATTTTCCATTCCTATGACAGTAATACCCTATTACTGTACTATAATAGTCCCTACCGTATAGCTGTACTTCAATAATTCCTTCATTATAACAGTTCTACAATAGGTCCTACTGTTTAAGTATACCACAATAGTTCCTACTCTTTAAGTATACTACAATAGTTCCCACCATATAACTGTAAAATATTGAACATGCCATGTAACAATACTACCATAGTTCCTACACTATAACAGTTGTACAATAGCTCTGATTGTTGCACTTTTGCCGAAGCAATATTTTTTTTATTTGTTTGTTTGTTTGTTTATTTCAGACATATATCGGCGATATTCTAGTAGCAGTAAACCCTTGTAAACCTCTGAATCTTTTCGAGAAAACGGTAAGAAACGAATATTTGCCTGTATTAACCTCAACATCTGAAGTTGATGGTAAAGCTGCATATGTATACATTTGCGCAGGTCAGGCCGTTTTTATCTACAAAACTACAAATGTAACAATCATTGTGATATAGCCGTTATTAAACACTATAACAGACAAATTGTAGTGAAGAATATGCTTGTAATACCGTAAGTACTGCAAATGTTTAATGTTCAAAAATGGAAAAGTGTCATGATACACGGATGTGATTAACATTACATACAATTTGCTAAGTTAGACTGCTTTTCAGATGTGAAACGTTGGTTAATGAAAAAGTGAGAGAAAAACATCGTCTCCTGCACGTCGTTGCTGTTCTGCTATATACTTGGTACCAGTTGTTTAGAAACGTCTAACTGCTCAATTACATACACGACTGTAAATGTTATATAATGAATACATGGAACACAAGGCTTATTTGACGAAGTTTTAAAAGCATTATTGAGCCTTGCTAAATCACATCAAACCATGACATTTATTCGTATTGGACTCCAATTTCAGTCCGGTAGAAAAGTGAAAATATCTACTTAGATTAACGTTTGAGAAATAGTCTATTGTCTTGATAAAAGGTAGCATATAAGTTTATGTAGATTTTCATGTCTTTGCTTTAATGGTCTATGACTGTGATAAAAACTATCAAACATTGTAAAATAAGCATGCTTTGCAGGTTTAACGATACACCATGTTCACGAAATCAATCACATGAAAGTAATACCGTTGCCTTATTTCAGAACCATGAGGAGTATGAAAAGCTGCTGGTCCGATCTGAGAAGCCCCCTCACCTGTTTTGGGTGGCTGACCACGCGTACAGGGCACTACTGGAAACCAGTAGGAACCAGTGTATCCTGGTCAGTGGGGAGTCCGGGGCTGGAAAAACAGAAAGTACAAAGTACATGATACGACACCTCATGATGATCAGTCCGAGTAACGATAAACACCTACTCGACAAAATTGTACAGGTAATTATCACCTTGGCGTGTACAGTCATTGACAGAGAAAGTTGTTAGATATTCGAGTTTTGCGGACTTATACCTTAGACATTTCCAGAATAGAAAATCATGGTATTGAGTTTACAATGCTTGTGGTTTTATCATCGAAAAATAAATGAAAAAATATTCATACAAACACAAAACATAAGACGATGCAACTTTCATCTCCAAATACCGAATTTCTTTTGAACTGTGATATCATCGTATAATGCATTTCCTATCTGATTCTGATGTAAATGACAATTATATTCATTACGCAATAGACCGTATAATGATTTTTAAAATTATATAGACGTCAAATATATTATCATTATACGTGCGCCATTGTCAACTTTTATATATATATTGATCAAAATTAATGCATACAATGTATAAATAGATGGTTAACGTTCCTAATAAGATTTTACCAACAATATAGATTTCACTTTTTAATCAATCAAAATAACCGAGTTTATTTTATGGATAATTTAGATAGATATTTGTCGCGTGAACATATCCAACTCTTTATTTCACAGCATTGATGGTGTTCCAAAGAACATTAATGCCCATTTCTATTTATGTGTAACTACAGATATGCATTTTGTTGATGTTTTGATAACACCACAGGCCCTTAAAATATCACAAAGGCACAAAATAGCACATTACAAACTGAGTGTGGTAATAAATTTTGCAATACACTGCATAAATATCCGGTAATTTATTCACAAAACAAGACAGTATTGTTTTTATTTTACTATTGTTTTTGCATATATATTTAGTCTGTGCTCTATGATATTTTAAATCCAACAGGATTTGTTTTGTATTATGTATGTTCGAACTGGTGCACCTCACTTATTCGATGCCCATGTAATTGTCACATGAATATATTTCTTTTAATGTGATGCTTTAAAGCATTCTATCACATTCAAGCCTTGATTATTCTTATAAATATTGAACAATATACCTAGCTTGTCAATCATTTGGAATATGAACTATATATCTTAAACTGGAATTTTTGTTTGGGTTAATGAGCGCGATGCTTCACTTTAATCAAGTTTGAAATGATAAATGTTAGTTTGAAATATGTTTGTTTAATGAGGTGACATATTTCGACAGCAGGGAACAAACAGTTCGTATAATGTTTCCAGCTGTAGGGATCAGCAATACGTGCAAATACCTTACATGCATATTTCATTAATACAACAACACCTGACAAATTGATGAGTTAGGTGTCTGTCTTTTGATGTATATCGCATAATCCTACTTGCTGTTATTCACATATTAAACGAGTGTGTTTAGGATATATTTCCCTTCGAATAACGTTTAATTATATCGCTCTTACTGGTATTGTTAATAAATACATAAACCGTTATCTTTTAAGTATTTATAAAATTAGTCAGACGGTATCTAAGTTGTTTTTTATGCCGCCTTTCAAATATAATATAGGCGAAGCGTCAACATTGGTATTTACTCATTCTGTTTATCAAACAAACAATTTATCCATTTTGTTCTTTTTTCTTACCGATAAATATGACATTTATGCATTGAATTCAAAAATTATGCAAATGTTTATTTTGATTATTGGCCTATGATTGGCAGTTAGATCGTCCATGTGCATTTTTATCGAGGTTTCCTGAATCTTTGTATTCAGTTAACGAAATTCAATCGATAGAAAATAATTATGCAAGTATCGTCAGATATATTGATATGAATTTAATTGTCTCCCTGCAAATATCGTTAACAGAAATCCGATAAATTGATAGAACTCATTAGTTCGTAGTCATGGTAATTTGGTAATATGTAATAGTTGGAATATTATGTTTATTTCGAAGTAATGTTCATGGTCCAAACGACTTAACTAGGGTCTGCTATGTAGATTTGTTCTAGTTTCTAATAAGCATTTTTGCCAATTAGATGGATACCATTATTATCTGATTACAGACACTACATAATTATGTTCCGCCATCGGGCATACAGTCCCTTGTTATCAGAGTCATAATAATAATAATTCGAGGTTCTTATATACCGCTTTATCACAACCCAGTTCGTAGGTCGTCTCAAAGAGGTTCACAAATTATTATCCGTGGTTATAGGGCCTTTGCAACCAGCCTATATCTTTTTCAACTCCCTGTGGAGTATGGTTGTCTTCTGTCTCTGGCCATAAGAATGATTAAGCCTTTAATACACCTGAGTTATCGTTCTTTGTAACCTCTTAATATTTACATGCTTTGCAAATTAAGTCCAACAAACCACTAAACTGTAAAAAAACGCCTACATAAACGCTTATTGAGAATTTGAACTGAGAATATCTGAAAGTAGCCTGTCAATAAAGTAACGCTTTTGTGATATATATCCTTATAAAAATAAAATGTATTTATGTTCTATATCATGTTTATTCATCACATGTAGTTATTAAAGGTGTTATTAAATGAATGAAAAATGCGTTACATCTAGATAAGCGTTATTCCTTAAATAAATGTATATTGATTACAATTCCATCAGTTTTGAAATAAATGAAAAAAATAAACTAATATGCAGTTGGTTGATATGTAGGACCTGTGACGTGATTTCAGTTGTGTTTATTCTGTTATGTAAGCAACAAATACTCATGACCTAATGATGATCTAAACCATAAGACACGATGCTTTAGCACTATTCCATGACCTAACTAAGGTTAGTGATCCATGGCCACACGCCATCGGCTGCGACCGATAGCCCCGGGAGACTTGTCCCTATTATAACCTGTCCCGGGGGTGACAGGTCATTCATTACCTGTGACGGAGTATATCTTTTGTCTATGACTTGTGCCTGATTTAACCGAAGTCATTATTATCTGAGACCGGACCGTCAATCAAGCCTGTCTCGATATATAGCACAACCGTGTTTAGCTCCCAGAAACATCATGTATATATGTAAAGTATGCAAAAATTTTATCGTACATTAATTACCATGGTGATAATATATATATCAAGGCATGAGTCGTGCATACACTGAACGAAAGACTATGACCGTGTATGTGATTAGCATAAGGCTAATAAAGTAATAAATATGTCTGCAGAAAATATATGCACATTGCACATTTCGGGCATTTATATCAAATGCTAGGTCAGAACGTTTTTTTTGACAGATAGCGATTTGCGACAGGTCATCTGCCCAACATGTTTTATTCTGTTATTATAGGGTTTATTACAGACGTTGATTTGTCTGAAGCATAGATCTTTAAATTAATCAATAAAAGTAAAACACTTGGAAAAACCCTACTTAATACCAATCATATATTATCCCAAGATATCAAAGAAAAAATTCAACGGAGATATTTTGAATATTTTAATGGCAAAAAAGGTCACCGTTTTTTATTGTGCGTGTATATCTGATATTGAGGTGTAACAATTTCGTCGGTTAAAGCATGATATCAATATTAAAATGTTACCAATGGCTTGTTTCATCAATCACATTACACATAAATACATCATATTAGAGAACGTCAAAGCCAACGTTTAGCACGAAACTCTACCTGAATTATAATGGCATACGCTATGCTATAATGTATTACTGTTTAACTCATTCAACAGGATGTCAACAAATGCCACTTTTAATAATAATAATAATAATTCAAGGTTCTTATATAGCGCTTTGTCACAACCTAGTTCGTAGGTCGTCTCAAAGCGGTTCACAAATTAGTACCCGTGGTTATAGGCCGCATATACAGCCGAAGCTGCCATTTCGGCGCTAACAGCTAGCGTTAAAAAAGTCTAGCACTACCCAACCACGTACTCATTTACAGCTGAGTAGACTGGAACAAGCAGAGTAAAGTATCTTGCTCAAAGA
>JAUMHH010110308.1:0-21397 GCA_032359455.1 Chlamys rubida
GTTATTTTCTCTTATCTTGAAGTAAGTGTCCTTTGTAGCTGTCGTTATTTTCTCTTATTCTGGAGTAAGTGTCCTTTGTAGCTGCCGTTATTTTCTCTTATTCTGGAGTAAGTGTCCTTTGTAGCTGCCGTTATTTTCTCTTATTCTGAAGTAAGAGTCCTATGTAGCTGTCGTTATTTTCTCTTATTCTGAAGTAAGTGTCCTTTCTGAAGTACGCACCCTTTGATTGCCTTTAAGTAGATCTATACATAGGTGTTTTGTACATTCATTTAGACACGGGACATATGATTTAGTAAGGGAGTCCAAGGGCTCTGGTTGACAGAGGAAGATACGTGTAATTGCTATGATAATAACACGTTCGAACAGCTCAAACTGTGAGATTTATTGGGGCGATTATTAGCTGATATTATATCCTGACTGATATTTTGTTTACTTGGGACAAATTTCACAATTATGATATTTATTATTGACAAATGTGTTAAAAATCTGTACACAATCAATCGCATTCCCAAAATGGACCTACCTGTTGAGCTACGATTTAATTAAAAAATTAACAATTTTATTATCGATAAAATATAGCTAGGTTGAAAATGACATTAGGGATATTTGCTACCTTCACATTTGGACAAATGGACATGTTTAGCTACGATTTAAAAAGAAAATTAACAATTGTATTATCGATGAAATATATCTAGGTTGAAAAATGACATGAAGGTTATCTGCTACCTTCACATTTTAAAATGTGAGAACAATCTAACAAAAATCTTAAATCTTAAATTTAGTAAGTGTAAATGTCTAATAATTTCTTTTTAAACACCAAACAAATGTCCAAGTAACCGTTCTTACGCTACTATTGCACGTGTCTTTGTAGAACTCTCCTGTGAAGTAGGCGTATGTACTCACTGGTAAGGTGACATGAACCTTAAGACCGTACATTATTTTTTAAACCAATACAACCTACAAGTTATATGAAAACGAGGGCTGAGAGAAAGGCAGATAACGATCGCATATCAAAACAATGTACTGCACCACCTAATTCAATTATCTTTATGGGATCCAAATACCATATAATAGATGATACCTTTTTTTATTCGATATGAAACGTATATATCATTTCAAATGACATCTATCACAGCAGTAAGGTAGTAGGTAAGCTGCCGGTTATTTAATGGAAGTAAACCAGCCACTGTGATAAAGTAAATGCCGTGTCCTATAAAATAAATCACCCAGATTTCGCGAGATAATTATTTCTTTCCGTAAATTTACGATGGGGGATGGTCATGAATTCAAATATCTCGGAAAGTTTTATTTTATTGACTGTTTTTATTTGTATTATACCACTATTACCTCGCTTTTTGGCTCAAAACAAAGCAGAGGTGTTGATTAAATAGACTTTTTGTGAGTATTCATCAATGGGTTGATTAAAAACTTCGGTCCCTTTGATTACGAAAAACCATTAAATATTTAAAAAAAAAAAAAAAAACATTTTCCGAAACGCTACAAGATAGTAAAGTGCAGTAACTCGTCAAAATTACGTTATATCGGTATATTTGTTTGGCCGTCATAATCACCCTTGTTTTATGACGTCAAGATCAACATTATAAATTGATCTTCACTAATTGATTTTTTTTTTTTTAATTTTCACTGCAGTGAAGATATCATTTTGTTAAATGATAATACGTCATATTCCACTGGCCAAATGTGATGAATTTAAAAAATAACATCAGTTTAAGTCAGAATTTCCTTTCTACCTCTGTTCCGATTTTGGTTGAACTTAATTTTAATATAATACAAATAGCATTTGATTATTTAAAAAAGTAATGGTGACATTTTTAACCAAGTGTATAAAGTTAACGTTTGATGTTATAAAACAAAACAAAGTAAATATTAGGCGGGTTTTAACGCTAAAATTTGTGATAAAATATTAAACACGAACAACTTTTTATGATGAAAATATTTATCTGAATAAAAGCAATAAGTCAAAACAAAACAAAGGGTCCAAGTGTGGGTATGAATTAGTCGGTTTGCATTTGTCACTTGTTCTATCACGCCATAGTTTTCGTTTCAATGTTTATGTACATGTACTTCCCTAGCCGTGTAACAAACACGAATCGCATACTAATTGTGCAGCACAGATCATCTTCTCGCGTACCCGTTGTAATATTTCCATAAACAAATAGAACTAGGGTAGGTAACCTTATCACAGGAGGTAATCCATCACCGCGCTCGTATCTTAAGAATTATACGCCTGTGTTAACTCGACTTTATCAATGGGCGAACTCGGGACTGACAGATGCGTAAATGCTACAAAAAACACAAGAATTCATTCTGGTCATTGCCTTTGATGAATTTCTATGGTATTAATCTCGTAGGAAATCGAGCTCATACACGCGACCGCACGTACGTAAACAAATCGTGCTACCGAGCGGGGGCATCAATCTTGTACATAACTCGGCGTCCTCTGTCAATGGGATGCCTTTTATTGTCGACTCATTGTTTAGGAAAATTGATAAATATGGATGGAATATGGTGCACAACCTGCTAAGAAGCCGTCTCTCTATACAGCGGTTGCGCTTGAAGAGATTTCAATATTCATAACGGTGTTGGTTGTAAAGGCTGTCGATTGTCCATTGTTACAGTCGGCGAGCTCACTACCTCGCCAAATGTCGGAGTATTTCGTGATACTTGGGACGGGACAAATCACTTCAGAACAATCTATCAAGACCGTGTTGGCCTGGAATATGATGAGAATTGGGACGAAGCAAATTAACTTAATCTGCAGCAAACGCACAATAATTGGGTCGAGTTTATTAAAATAGAATATTTTACATATTTGAACCAATGTTTTGATTAAAAACAACGTAGATGCAAACTTTGTAAGAGGCAAGCTAAAATGTTACTTTTAAAATTAAATGTATTATATTCATAAGCTCATCGATGAGTTTCATGACAGCGAGACACTTGAGTAGGCTGTGCGACCCTGGGTGAAGCCTAAGAGGGTCCGCCTCTCCACACAGAAGCCTCACAACGCACAAACGCACTGTTCATTGGAAGACCATAAACGTTTGTTTAATACCCATCCCCATCTGTCACGTGCACTTAATGCAGGGGTCAGAGGTCAAGAGTAGTTAATCACCAAAAGAACCCTAAATACACCTTCTGGTATAAAGGCAATCGAGATGAACACTCAAGCCTACCCTTCTAAAGGATCAAAAGAATTATGAATATTATCTTCTTAAACTTGAATGCCATTCTCTCGAAGATAATACTCTATTTTTAAATATGTCTCGATTGCACAGATGCAATATGATCATACAGAGATTTATTTTCAAATAAAACGGTAAAAGAATCATAAAAGACCCTCTTAGTTTTAAATTTAGCCGGCATGCGATTCAATAGAGAGAACTATTTTTGTCTAAGGCCCTTAGACAGATGCACTGTAACAGTCATGGATATTTTTATTTTTTATCAAACGACGTAAACATGAATTTTTCGTTTGAAATATGAATGAAATGAAATTGAAGAGAATTCACGTGTCTGTCAGATGCAAACGATACAAATGATGAACTGAATTCATTGAAATAAACCACTAAACCGACCATTAAAATATTTCTAATCAAGATGAAGGGTGATACGATAGTCGTCATATTAGAAAATTGTACATGTTTATAAAACTGTAAAACTATAAAAATGCATGTTATCAACAAGGAAGCTACAGGCCTGCTAACAACGACGGAGTTAAACGTGTTGTATCACGGTTACATTTTTTTTTTCAATTTGTTAAGCATTAAATAAGTGTTTTGTTGTATAATATTATAATTAACATCAATTAAACTTTTGATATATTCAAATTTTATTAACTGATTTCCAATTTGCAGTGAAAAGGGGCTTTTCAAGTTCAGATTAAGTACTACGGATAGATATGCCTCGGCCAGTTTAGTGTTGTTTTTCTTTAACTGACAGTTATATGTAACGATGTTGCGTAATATTTTCATCAGGTAACGATATGAGTTCTATGGTAGTGTTATCCCTCCATGACGTCAGAGATGTGCCTAGATATTTCGATGGTGTTTAAGAATTCGCGGATCATAGTTAAATTTGCGAATATAGCGAAAATAATAATACAAGCAAAATATAACCGCTGTACAGTTTTAGACCTATTCCTGTGAATATTGATTGAAATGTTATGTAAAGAATTTTTCCTAACGGGTATCGGTAAATGAGAAATATCGTCATATTATTTAGACGTACAGACGACAGGTAAATAATCACGCAGTCATTGACAATTAAAAGCTTGAAAACATATATTTTTTGAGAACTGTCACATGACATTTCAAGCAATGGTCACGTGATCGTGCAATAAAAGTCACATTGCTCCGTTACTTGTACATAGACATATATCCGTGCAACTTAACGTTTGTGTCGGTACAATGTACGGATTTTGTATTAAATCATTTTGAAATAGCAGCAGCAGAATAGTTTGGAAATTAACAACAGAATAGTGTATTTCAGTACAGAGGGAACAAATACAAACACTGTTTTATGTGATATAGTCTAATGTCTACCTCAGTCTCGCAGTGACATACTCTCGCGTCCAATAAAGCTTTTGATATATCTGGTATGTTTAACCTTCACAGACAGTGACGACTGAAGCTCCTGTCGTATATGGTACTTATATAAAATGTCAACACATGTCACGTGATCCCGGAATGGATCATGTTAGCAGGTTTTAGGTTAGGTTTTAGACAACTGATGTCAGTGATAAAAAAATGAAACAGTTATGTAATTCATATGCGCTTTTTCGTTATCTTACATATGAGTTTTTTCTTCCATTTTTAAAAAATTCTGAATAGGGCATTCGTTACTGAATACGAAAGAAACACTTCTCATAGAAAAAAAAGTAATACCAACCGGCCATTCATACACACACCAGAGGTCATAAATCAACAAGCTACACGTCATAAAACATTACTCATTTCTGACCTTTCCCGAGTAAAACACAAACTATAAAGCTCCGCGTTAGCGGATGCCGGCTACATACGGGCGCCATGTCAATCGCAAAAAGAGATAACATTCTCGACATTAACGGCCTCAGCAATCAAAGATCGTATGTTTGATTTTTCGTTCCATTGAATAGCGTATTGATCTTGTAGATGGTTTTGATAGGTGTGGTCTGTGCGGACTATGAGCCGACCCCCTCCCCGTCCCTATCAAACTAACATCAACCTACCTTACTCTGAATCACAATGAATGAACACTCACTAACCCTTCTCAGCAACAATGCGACTTGTGAAGAAGCTGTGTTGATTTCCACTTTTTATGCAATTGAGATGTTCTAGTTGCATATTACAGATATATCACAATGACAATATGATACAAGTACAATGAAAAAAATATATAAGTTATTGTATTATAAATCGGCTTGTACACGATGAAATATCATATGTTATGGACTCATAAATTGGGTACATAAGTCTTTCGAACTTTTTCCCGCGGGGAAAGTGCCGACAGAAAACTGGCGTGGTACAGTTTATGACCGTTTTTAAACTATTCACTTTCGAGTAGGCGAAGCTTAAAAATAAGAATGACTAGAATGAGAATGACTATTTTTGTCAGTGTCAGGTCGGTTACATATATACAGCATGCTTTATGAATTAAGTCATATATATTTTTAATCATTGACAAATTGACTTATTTACATTGGACAAAAATAGCTATTTTTGTATCGAAAGTGTCTGGACACCTTTGCATAATATTTTCTGTCTGGTTTAATGTTTGTTGGTTTGAAATCAAGGAAAACCTTAAATGTTTTCTAGATCTTTACTTACAGCATGATCAACAGGAATGGCTCACTACTAAGCTGTACGATTACGACTTTCATATCGTGCACATTCCTTTTCTTGATATTAACATCCCAGCTTTCCTTTCCTATGCCAGTTACATGTCGCAGTTGATTTGGTACTCAAGAGTTCGATTCGAATATAAGGGTGTCAGCCATAAAGCAGGAGACGCTTACCCTTCCGAAACACCTGGAGTTATACATTGTCAAGGGTCTTGATCTAAATTGTTTCCTTCATTCAGATTTTGCACTAGTTTTATCGCTTTTTAGTTAAAATATATTGCTTTTGTTGACACTTCGGTATTCTCTTGTTGTTGTTTGTCGTTTGGAATTGTGGCAACAGTTGAAGATATATTATTATGATGACTGTGTCGACTAATGATACAGCTACTTGATGATTGGCCTTTTAAAGTGACACCGCATTTAAAATACTGCTACCTGGAACTCTCAGCGTGGCATACTATTCCAAATCTGATAAGGGGCTAACATTGCAGAGATGTCCATGAGAACATACCGGAAAGAAAGAGTAGAACCACGTGACTCTGCTGTGCGTCCAACGTACGTCGACGCATACAAACATACAGTGGGATGTAACAGACAAATATTTTCTCTGTAGAACCTGCAGTTTTATTATATAAATGATGTTTCACATACAATCAGTAATATAAATGTATAAACGCGTTCCGAAATACAACTACGTTTCAGTAAGGCGTTGTGAGAGAAGCCCTTGTACTGTCTGCAAGGTATAGTGTCTAAGAGAACAAAGAAGAAGCTGTATAGGTAGTGTTGCCGTCCAGACACATTACGAGAAACCTGACACGTATCTGTTCCGCCAACGTTCAAGTCAATTACCGTGGACATCTTGTATCATGTCTAAGCGTTAAAAATAAACTTATAAATCGGTTATCGTTACAACTGGATACATGATGATAGATAAATTCCTGGAAGACTGTGACAGAACATTGATTTTAACCTTAGGTTCGAACCACGATGAGTCTTAATAAAACACTTTCAATATGACAACACTACATGTTTTATTTTCTTAATACCAATACCTAGCTACACACGTAATTATCCCACGGGCTCCGGGAAAGAAAAGACCTGCTGTATCCCACTATGTAATTGTTTTTCGTTCATTATACTGGTGCAGAAGCAGAACATTTCAAAATTTTAATCCCTGAAAATATTGACATTCAGCCATAATTGTTAGATAAAAAGATGGTATTCAGCCATGAAATACAGAATACCGAGTTGTACTTGTAAAATGAATATAGGTATTCATCGAAAACATCAAAAACCCTGTATATCTTTCATATACGTGATATTAAGCTCAGATATTTGACAAGGAGATATGTTGTATATTGTTTTTAGCCATTGCTAAGACCTGGCAGCCCATCGATCCCCGCCTCTTGGTGAGGTGTACTTTAGCGGGCCGGTGTTTGATGTGGCCGACAGTCCGGGTCTACGGTAGACGTACCTTTAACATCAATTATGCAGTACCCCGTACAAAGTATTGCGTCGTTTGTCGGATCTTGGGGACTTTGTATTACCCAATGCAACTGTACAAGCTAGCAAGAAATGCAAATAACACGGGATGAACAGCACATTCATTTTCTTGGAGTTCGGAGCTTGATATCATTAAAATGAAACAGTAATAGTATGAAGTAGGAATACATTTTCTGTCTGAAGTATTTTAAATACGGAGACAAACAGTGGAAATGTATTAAATATCTATATATATATTATATGTAAAAACAACGAACGATATTATACAATATATTACCCCTAGCTTTAAGAACGCCGATCGCCCTTTGCCTGAACCGCGTACATTTACCTGTGAACGTTATAGACGTTTATACAATGCTGTGTTATACCATAAAAGTAAGATGCCTGACAATAATATAACGTATATAACTTAATTTGGAAACATGTAGTTTAAGTAGTACAATAGTTAACAATGGAATGGACAGCATAACACTTTAAAACGTGAACTTTTAACACTTGAGAATGAGTTATTTGAACTTTTTTCACGCTTATAAATGCTAAATTATTGAAAACGATATTTGCTCTTGTGTCATCATTTGATTTCCCTCTAACAGACCTTTCTTTGGCTGAGACGACAAAATTTGATGTCGACATATACAAAATGTAATTGTAGCCAAGAAAATTGCTGAGAGATAAACTATACCCATCGCCACCTTCTGTAGGAATTTACCACATGACAAAGACAACACTAGGATAGGTTGTTTGGCGGAAGGATTCGTATTGCAATCGATTGAAAGTTTTCGGTCTGATAACATAGAGTCATCGGTGTTTTATGGTTCCGAGGGGACTACTTTTTGCAGTATAAATGGTCTTGATTCCATGGGTTTCATTAACCGAAGCGATCATAAACTGACGCAAGACACAAGTTACTGCAGATTAAAGCCCAGCAGTTAATAAATCGTGAGCAAGATTAGACGTGTAACTCCTACAAAGTATGGTCACCAGACGGTCTGTGAAATTAAAGCCACAACATATCGCCACATTTAACATTTAATACTGTGCTGTGAACGAGCTGTTTATACCCTAAATTGTATTTACTTTCCTTTCTGAATCGTTACCGAATACTTATCAACATCGTGGTCTCCATAGGTACATGTTGGTCGGTAGTAACGTTAGGAGGAAGTAGCAGAACGTGCATTTGTCTAGTTTTTGACTAAATGTCTGCATGTTTTTTTTTGTATTTCCGCTAGTTTTATGTTCTTAAAAAGACTTTAAAGCAACACAAGCAAAAAAGAAGAAAAGGGTTTATCTGTGTCTTTCTCGAAACGCCCACTAACATGGAAATAATATAATCGTATCATCTAATGTTGTACGGCATATTTGTTGTTTCCTACATTTTTACTCAGTAAGAATGACATCATCTTTCCGTTGTCTGACTGATTCCGATACACTTGTTGATTCCAAACATTAAGCGTAGTAAGAATGATCTCACTATTTTGTGCAGTATGACCGATCAATATCGAAGTAAGGTCGATCAGGTAGCCGTCCGACCATACTCGTATCAATACTGTATACCGGGAAGATTCCGCCCTTTTCCCATGAAATCTATTTTCATCCAGTGTTAATTTCGTTTTTCTCATTGAACTATTATGTTAATTATGTTCTTGAATAATGCTCGTTGTAATGATATATTCGTCCCCCATTCAAGGAGGCGAAAAAGGCGTAAATTGAACTGAAGCAAACATTTCCCGTTTAACAGAATATAATTTCATGTTAGATTGGAAATCAATCAATCATGTTGTTATTACTTATTCATTAATTAATTATATTTTTTCTCTTTCCCCTGTGTTATTAAAGTTTTAATTATTTTCTCTTTCCAGGCGGTTTGGTACGAAATGTGCGGGATGCGAGAAAGGGATCCCGCCGACGGAAGTGGTTCGGCGGGCGCAGGATAACGTGTATCACCTCGAGTGCTTCGCCTGTCTTATGTGTAGTCGACAACTCAACACCGGGGACGAATTCTACCTGATGGAAGACCGCAAACTTGTCTGTAAACCCGACTACGAGGCGGCCAAAGCTAGAGGTAACCTATTGTCCTGATAATATTTAAAGTCTAACTGAAATTGTTATACAAAAACGTCAACACAAGGGCTAAATCGAATCCTTACGTAAATACTCAAAAGGCAACAGCAGGAATTGAGAAATCAAAACAACAGGGGGAAATCAAGACCGTCAACGAACCAGACGCTTTTCTTCTCTTTTGAATAATTATATATCAATTCTTTCACGAAAGTATATTGAAAAACATAAAAACAAACAGAAAAAGACAAATACCATCCATACCTTACCGACATTTAGTAACTTCCTTCTATTTAACGTTTGTAACTGACAACGGATATAAAAAATTAAACCAAATATGGGCTAGGTTCTGAGGAAAACGAGGAAACTTGCGTTTATGTGTTTGTCTACCTGCGAAGCTAGATCCTGGCTAAAGACGATTGTCTAGCTGCAGCATTGAAAAATCGACCATGTAGAATCGATACGCTAACTATTGATGGTTTTCCAGTAGATACTAGCCACTTATTTGTGATGGCTGTCCGATATAGACAAGCTCCTTACTTATAAGTCTTCCCAGTAAAGAGAAGACTTTTAGTGATGGCTATTTTTTTTTATAGACGAACACTCTGGCTTGTACAAGTCTTCCAAGTAAATCCTTGCCCCTGTTTACTGACAGCTATTCAGTATAAGCTATCCTGTTGACTACCAAGGTCTACCTAAAGAGCCTAGCCCCTGTCTGGTGACAGGTTCCTAGTCAAGGGTAGCCCCCGACTAGCGACGTCTGCCCAGTAATTGCCAGTCACTAATTAGTGGAAGCTGCGCCCTTTGTGACAGTCTGTCCAACATTGATCCCATTACAGGGTTACACTCAACCAAGAGAATCCCTACCTAAGTACTGGCCGACTTTAGGCTAAACCTCTAAGCTTATTAATTAATCAGTAGACGCAACATTGAAAATATGGCTTCCCTATCCCATAATTTAGTCGGGCGTTAATACCGAAGTGAACGGATTGACCTCAGATTCATAGCCTACGTACGACCAGCAGCTAATTTACAGCTTCGTTTTGCTCATTGTGTACAACAATATCACACCCTAACTATGTCAGTATATAGTATCCTTACTGTGTTAAGTAAAATAATCTGTATTATATATAGAGTAACTTTTGATATGAGTCATGAACACTTGAAAACTGCAAGCATTATAACCATACGGCTGCGCAACGTGAAAGAGTAAGCCTACAATAATAATGATAAATAATAGCAGTTCATTACGTGAACAACTTCGACGTGTTTTACATTGTATTTTGAAGGAAATGTCCGACATTATATTTATTGGGAAGGTTTTGTGGCTAGGCGTGTATTTTAGTTGGAGACGTAGAATAACGTTTGATCTTTTCATCTTGTCCCTCAGCATCAGGTCCTTTATTCTTATCCTTGCTCCCTGTCGTGAGGAGGCCCAGATCACAGTGATGATTTGCGAGACCCCGCGGAACTGACAGTGATATCGAATGGCTGTCTTCTACTATCTCGCCGCTGATATATTTACGATCAAGGCGTTCTATAAAGACGATTCTATGCGACATCAGGTGAAATGAATTATCCAAAAAAATCTCGTTATTTTACCTGGGAACACGCGACGAGGCCGCGGAACTGCGCGCGTGCTTTGGCGGTGATAAGGAGCTAGAACTAAAGATAACGTACAGCTGCACCGGCAAGTTTCATATTTCACCAGGAGAGAAGAGTTATTGATGGAGAATCGTCATGATATTTCCCTACACTAACAATAAAACTTCTATCTACGATTCCACCAGCTCTCAAACGCCAATTTAATGTTCTTAGTGTAATGCGCTTACGTATTCTGCAAATCTGCTTTTTCTTCCACGTTCGCTGGCATTGTAATGGAATCGACAAGATGAGATGTATTCTGGTGAGGTAGAATCGGGCATACCCGTACAGCATCATCTCCATGCTAGGCAGGTGTTCTGCTGGTGTAAGAATAGCAATGCGTTAGTATATCTATCCAGCACAGCTGTGTTAAAGATATACTACCCTTATAGGTAACATAAACGAACCATTATTTCAGAGGTTTTCTGACACATCAATAGTCCAACTGTCGACGGAATCATATAAAATGATTATCAAATGATGTATATGGCTTATGCCTTGCTTGGCTTTATAGCCTCGGTTTTATCTCAGCTTCAGTCAGGTAAACGCCAAAACCTTACATCGTGTCTCGTTGGATATAAAACCATTTTCTCATCCTCATGAAAAATGTATAACATATACTACAGAAATGGGATATCTACCCATCTTAAACGTTATAGGAGATACATTTAAACGCGATACCACAAAAACCTTCATTTTGTTTGATTTATAAAACAATATAACATATACTTATTGCGCTTTTACCTTTTTATAAACGTGTTTGATTGTTTAAAGATATTATCTCCTTGACGTAAATGAATATCAGGTTATGAACAGGCAATGGTTTAATATGCACACGAAAGTCATTTGATGTGATATAACGTTACAACATGAAGCGAACCTACTCTTTATCTTGTTGCAATTATAAGGAAAATCCATACAAGGTAAACGCAGTAATATATCTATTCTCATCATGCTTTGAGAAGATGCACATCTATACTTGAAATGTCATCTTTAAAATGCTTTTCATTTTTAATGATTCAAACATGTTTGCTTCATGTAAACAAAGAGTTAAGATCATCGCTACTGAAAATATTGAGGTATAATAATAACGTTTACGTAGTTTGATAAAGCTGAAGTTATATAAATAATAAAAAGATTAGGGATCGATACTTGTCTGAAACGATTGTTTTACGTTAAGATATATCCCTAATGAAACCCTGCTTGAGTATCTAATTCATCTTCGCTTCAAAAAACATTAAATGAAGATACAAAGTGTACCACGCGCTTCTCGACTTAGCTTCCTAAGTTAAAACAAACAGGTCTTCATACTTACGGAGTTTATATGTCCCATTTTAAAAGCTACTCCAGATCTGATACTCACTTGTAAGATTTCAGTGGTTACATTAAATGAATGACATTTTCACTGTATCGTAGACCATTGGTGACCTACATACTTTCTCAGACGGTGTAGGAAACACATTTATAATCCCGTGGTAGTTCAGGACAATTGGTCTTTCCTGCTTGTGTTGATGTCTCTTCAGATTCGTTGGTTGCCTTTTCAAACCGATATTATCTTTTTATTTTGTTTAGGGGCATTTTGTTTAATTTTGAATCAGCGTTTTTGTTTTTGTTTAGTGGAATGCAAATTTTTACTTTGCAATCCTATGGAATATATGTTGAAACGTGTATCTATTTTTTGGGATTCAAACGATTTCTAATCATTTGATTCCGTGACATGAACAAAAATAAATACATATCCTTCAGTAGTATTTGTCAGCAAACATTAAGCAAATCTCTATATTTAGTATATTGCAGTACTGTAATTGTTGGTAATTTTCCGGTCAATTGGATATTGTCGGTTAAATATTTGGAGTTGTAATGTGACAGATGAAACAAAGTGGTTCATTCCACATTGTTATCTTACATCTACATTAGCTACTTTGAATTTATATACGCATAACAGTACAATTCTTCTATAAGTAGCGTATTTTCGGAATTCCTGCTTTTGTGATTTTGGAATGTGTTTTTTTTTCTATATTTGTTTATCATTACCCTGAACCAAGTCTTTCATGTTTTTGTAGAAATAGACCTAGATGCTGCTAATAAACGTCCGCGAACCACCATCACGGCAAAGCAATTGGAGGCCCTGAAGACCGCTTATAACGAAAGTCCGAAACCTGCAAGACACGTGCGAGAACAGCTGAGCGCCGAGACCGGACTGGACATGCGCGTGGTACAAGTTTGGTTCCAGAACCGCCGAGCTAAAGAAAAACGCTTGAAGAAGGACGCAGGACGGAACAGATGGAGCCCTTACTTCCGGCAGTTGAAACGTTCAGGAGATGCAGACAGTTCACAGAGTGCGGACAATATGTCAGACGATGGACAGCTCGACGGATATAGTGAGTGTCAGTGACTTTGTTATATATTTTTACTCTCTCTTTTCATCCTTTAAATAGCGTTGGTGCATGCATATAAACTGAAACCAAAGCTGAATGTTACCTCCTCTTTCTGGTCAGCATCGCAATGTATTGTCTTCTTTTAACGACAAATAGAAGACGATCTTATTAAAAATAACAAGAGCTCAAAGCTAATTACTTTTTTTTTAATTTCAAAATCGGCATTAAGTAATGAACTATAAAATGAGAAACAGCATTTACGATTTACATTTCTGTAATGAAATGTGGGTTATGTTTACAGATGACCTAGATGACCTGGATGGGCCTGTATCTTCAGGACGACTTTCAGGAGACATGTTCAGCTCAGGCCAACCACTCGATCGTGAGCCCAGTATCGGGCAGGTGCCCGTTGGACCGTCAGGGACTCCACCCATGGAATCCTGGTCCCAATTTAGTACCAACATTCCGCCCAATGCTAGCTACCTCGGTCGTCACTCACCGAATATACCCCTGTCTAACTCACATATGATGCCGATGGAACCTATTCCAATGCACGGGGGACCCAACGTGCTGAGGATGATTTCTCCCGACATAAACGAAAACTCTCAAGGATACACAGATTATCCGGTGGTGACGAGTCACAGTCATGTGGAGGTATACTGACAGACAGCCTCAATATCAAAAAAAATATATTATCATTTACAATCTGGAAAATGACCAGTGTTATTCTCAGTGATAAGTTGAAAGGAACAGAGGTGTCTTATATTGGAATTTACATGGAGCATGATAAATAATGGATTCCCATCGTACAAGTTAAACCGATAAGTCGGTTTCCTATTTGCATAAACTAAAAGATCAGTGCTGGTGTTTTACGAACCGGAATTCCATAATACATTTGTCATAAGGACGCGAGACGGATGAAATGATATGCAACCGAAAGGAATGCCTATCCTAAGATAAGATGAAAATGCAACTACCCTTAAAGTACGACCCATGCTTCTGAAGCAGTTGTTGCTAATTCTTTTCGTTTGTATAATATATCAGTAGGGCAAATGCCTTATGGTAATCATACTTATTGTAAGGAAAAGGAGCTGATGACATACTAATTGGAGAAGTTTAACTAAGTGAGTCTCAAACATTGATCGACATGAGTAAGAACACGAATGTCTCCAACGAGAAAGCAGGTTTTTGAAGGAACATGTAGATATCACTCTCATGCGGAGCAAAAGACTGGACAAATGTGTGTGTTTTGAGGTTTTACCTCTCATCAGATGAGAACATCAGAGTTTATATATATATATAATGTATGGACAAATTATATAAGTATATATTATTGAAGTAGTGTATGCTAGATGGATACATATTTTCGTATATAAGGATACTAAGACATGTGCTGTTTCCACTTCTTTATTTCTTTTTCTCCCTCTGCTCAATCATCTATTTTATTTCTTAAGTCATATTTATACACCATTATATGTATATTAAAGTGTCGTCCTGACATGCATAACTAATTACTCATATCAGCATCAGAAATATATTTCATTTATATGAAGTTTTCATTCATCATAATATTTCTTAATTGAAAGACCTAATACATTTCTGGTACTTTTTCAATGCACTACAAATTTCCTATACAGGGATATTTTGGATTTATTTATCACTGAACTATATAAATGATACGAGAGACGAATCAAGCGCATATTTATCGGTTTTCAAGAACAAACTATTGAACAAATATTAGCATAAGACGCAAAATTGTTGAATATAAAAGTAAAGATAGGAAACCTATTTAAAAACTGAATGAAACAATTGTTTAGCTCACTGTTACAAATTTTGCAAATTTATTTGTTTGAGGTAGCACTCCTTCCGTATTTATTTATTTATTGTTACGCCGAATGTGAGACTACCATTGTTGGTACATGATAGAATTTACCTCTGTAGTTATTGGCTAGAAATTACTTGTGAATAATTCCGAGAGAACTTAACTATGTAGATATTCGCTAAGATTTACCTGTGCAGATACTCGCTATGATTTATCTGCGGAGATATACGCCAGAGTTAACCTGTGTAGATACCCGCCCGAATTTACCTGCGTAGATACTCGCTAGAACTTACCTGCGTAGATACTCACCAGAATTTACCTGCTTAGATACCCACCAGAATATCTTCGTAGAAACCCTAGAACTTACCTGTGCAGTTTCTCGCTAGAATTTACCTGCGTATATATTCGCTAGAATTCCCTGCATAGATATTCGCTAGAACTAACCTGTGTAGATACTCGCAATAATTTAATTAAGCAGATAATGACTAGAATTTACCTCCATTGGTACTTGCCAGCCTTACGATCAAGCTGTGCATATTATATCATACTCAAAAATAAATTAATCAAAGTGGTTTTAAATTGTTTTAATGAAAGAGTCGTAGTAATATATTGAAGTGTTTTATATTTTAAATACTGTATTTTTTATTTTATTTATTTTGTGAAGATTTAATTATAGTCTTCTGTACACTGACACGAAATGAAAGATTGCTTTAAAGTTGGTTATAATTGCAACACAGGAATGTACTCAATCAAGCAATCTTAAAGATGATACATTGTGTATGTGTTTTTGGGATATCTAGGTTCGATTTTTTATATCTAGGTAACGATAGTGGACAAGTGTGCAATGTATTTATACAGAACATTGTTATGGCCGTGTGGACATCTAGTCATATATGTTTATGTGAAAGAAACTGTCGTTTATTTGTGTTATCTGCTCAATGTTTGTTTATTTAATTTATTCATTTTCTCTGTTATGTTTTGTATTTTCATTAGCTGTTGTCCTATTTTGACCACTTTTTGTTGAGGAAACTTGTGCTAGTATAACGAAATGGAGAAGATATTGTGCTACTTACATTTATTTTATGTTAAACTAAAACTTGAAAAATATTATTATAGAAAAAAAACCTCCAAACTATCGGTTTATCATTTCACGAGAGATAAAGGAATTAAAACGTATGTATACATGTTTAACACTTTAAAGCAATATATGTTTACAAAAAATACCGAGATGAAAGAATTTGATTGGTGATATTGAATTTGTTAAATTACATGAAGATTTTAATTTTCTATTAACAAATCCTACCTCTTCCTAAACTCACTGTAGAGGGATTTTAGTTAACTGTAGTTTACTCCATATGAAATAATTCGAACACGTGTTTTATTTTTGAAGAAATTTCAAAGTAATTATTAGCTGTTATGCGATCGAAATAAATGTATAACGATATATTTGTAGATATACTGTGAAATCACTAATTTTCGTTTTTTTTATTTCGTTGGTTTCGTCGGTTATCAGCATCCACGAATTCATAGGCCCACAAAGTAATTACAGGTTTGATATAAAACAATTCCCCTTTTGAGTGGGTACTCGTAATCTATGAATGTATGTACCCACAAAATGGTGTTTTGTCGGGAAACCGAGTAATTGGTCCCCACGAAAATATCTGATTTCACAGTAACTAGAAAGTGTACATTGAAACCATTATTATTTGTGATAAATTGTTTCGTTTCATTAGTATTCTGTTCATTATTTTACATACGGTATTCTGTATGTAGCTGATTTTACACATTCATTTATTTTGCCTTTTGTAAAATGGAATAAATATTCTTCAGATTATAAAATAATGGTGTTGTGTTATATAGTTTGGTCTGATGATACCGGGAATTCATTCAGATGTGTTTTTGCTGCTTACAAAATCACAAATAAATTCATGAACTGAACATTTGAACGTCTCATTTTCAGGGTTCTTGATATAAAGTATTATTAACTAAGTATCTAGAGTTACACTTGAGGTTCGTTGTACATAAGCATTGTTTACGTAATAAAACATTGTTATATTAAACATATTTATTTCTTACATGACACATCAGAATAAATGTTAGCTAGTGGAATCTAGTTTGTAATTGAAAATTTTCAATCTCTCGTATTTTTCAGTTGTGCTGTCGTGTTACTATGCTGAAATCGACACATTACATCTTAATCACAGAAATTCCGTTCATTTTTATGCAAGCATGTATTATTTCAGAATATGTATTGATTAAGTTTAAATTTATTCAATTATTTAAACATAAAATCCTGAAGAATAGCAATATTTTTATAAATTTATCACGTTTTTTTAGTTATGGTTTGCTCTATAAAAAATCACTGCGGGGTAAAAAAAACACTTTCAAATCAGCCAGTTTTAATGAAAACTGTTTTTTTCGGTGTTTTTGCTAAAAGTACGGTATCAATAACAAAATAAGTAGGTCTTATACAGGTTAGAGATATCAGATATGCCTAGCATTAGTATTTAGTAGGTTTCAAACATTAAAACTGTAAATTTTCATGATAAAGCTATCTAACTTCATCGAGGAACTCAGATAAATATATACTGGTTTCTTTGCGACAAATTATGTGTTAGTTCTGACACCAGTCTTTAATCGGTACTCGTAATAAGGATGATAGAAGGTAGGAGATCTAGAGGATACAGTGAATCTCCATATACAATGTTAATAACATAGTGTGACAAATCGATTCCTGCGTACTTAAAGCCGTAATGGTAGATCACATAATACAGGTCAGAGGTCAGTTTTCATACAACACACACAAGTGGTATCAACTGGGTCAATTAGTCTTTCATTAGTAAATTAACGTTTTATAAACAAACCTTAGATTGTTGATAGCTTACACTCATCGAACATATGTTGTTAGTTTTTTTTGTATGTAGGTACCTATGAAAATGTAAAAAGGAAACGCGATCATATGTTATTTGATTCATCACATGGTGAAAAAAAATGGTTCAAAACGACAAACTCGAGGTAATCCGTAACCATTTTGCTTTTATTTGAGAATGTTGTTATTAAACATTTGAGTTAAATGCTACGGAAGATAACATGTCACTGATATGAATTTAAAATGAAATCAATAAGAATTTATTGCTATAGTTTTGTTAAATAGTAATTACATAGACGAGGATCTGAAATAGGGTTCCTTCTGACTAAATCTTATGAAAGCAAAATTAGACCCAGTTAATCAATAATTGATAAGATTATAACTGGAGATTTATCATCAATCTAATTCAACTCCATCTAAGCATGTATCTCGTATAAAAAAAACAGTTGAATGTCTCTGGAATAGCTTAATGGGAATGCTGTGGATTCTGTTGAACAGGCAATAAATGTTGTGTGCAGTGTCGAGACTGTTTAATAATGCATCTCATTTAAACATAGCATCAATACAGAAACGATTAAATCAGAGGCTGTCCCCGTGATAGACCAACCACCTGTCTGTGCTTTAGCTGGTTATAATTCCCTCAGACGTAACATCATTCTACCATCTGTATCAAAACGATAACATGTGTGACCTTTTCTGATCACTACTCTGAATCAAAAGATGTGTTCTTCCATATCAAAATAATTCGATTTTTTTTCCATCGATCACAGACGTTCTAAAGAGTGCAGATTTTATTGCTTATTACTGCATGGCAGTTAGCTACAATAAACACACAGATAAACTTTCATATATTTTACATAAATCCTTCAGATTGTCAATAGTTGTTAGACTGTCGTGTGAATGACGAGTCTTGTAAAATTCGTATTCTTTATCTTTGATCTTAAAATCTTACATACTATTTATTTCAAAATCCTAAAGATCTTATCTGGTGATATTCATATTTTTCACATTTCACTATATCAATTTTATTATTTCATTTTCTGCAAGTCCTAAGCATTTCGATACAGTGTGGTTATGTGGCGTCAAAATACAATGCTATCATTTTAGGCTACTCCCAGTTCTTTAATCCAACAAAGTACCAACACATGGAATCAAATTTAACTTGTTATAATAACAAAAACAGACAATAATAAGTTATTTAATACTTTTCATATTATAGTCAATAATATTTGTATTAAGATTCGGGCCTCACGTGATCTAAGATTTACTCCCTTATAAACGTCACGGAATCTGAAAAAAATGTGATCCAGGATCGCCCTATCATTATCATTAAAAACATTATACTGTCTGGCGATGTGTAGCATATGCTCACCCTCTCATCACACCGTCTGTAATGTGTAAATTAGGGTCACTATCTTATCACGCGGTCTGTAAAGTGTAACCAAGGGTCACCCTCTCATCACGCGGTCTGTAAAGTGTAACCTAGGGTCACGCTCTCATCACACGGTCTGTAAAGTGTAACCTAGGGTCACGCTCTCATCACGAGGTCTGTAATGTGTAACTAATGATCGCTTTTTATCACGAGGTCTGTAATGTGTTACTGAGGGTCAACCTCTCATCGCACGGTCTGTAAAGTGTAACCCAGGATCACCCTCTCATCACACGTTCTGTAATATGTTACTGAGGGTCACCCTCTCATCACGCGGTCTGTAAAGTATAACCCAGGGTCACCCTCTCATCGCACGATCTTCATTGTGTAACATAGGGTCACGCTCTCATCACACGTTCTGTAATGTGTAACTTAGGATCTCTTTCTCATCACATGGTTTCCTATGTGTTACTGAGGGTCAACCTCTCATCGCACGGTCTGTAAAGTGTTACTGAGGGTCAACCTCTCATCGCACGGTCTGTAAAGTGTAACCCAGGGTCAGCCTCTCAACACACGTACTGTAATGTGTAACTTAGGATCGCTTTCTCATCACACGGTCTGTTATGTGTAACTTAGGATCGCTTTCTTATCACGAGGTCTGTAATGTGTTACTGAGGGTCAACCTCTCATCGCACAGTCTGTAAAGTGTAACCCAGGATCACCCTCTCATCATACATGTACGTTCTGTAATGTGTAACTTTGGATCTCTTTCTCATCGCACGGTCTGCAAAGCGTAACCCAGGGTCTATAATGTGTAACCTAAGATTGCCCTCTAGATCTTATCACACTGTTTCTAACGTGTAGCTTAGGATCACCCTCTCATCACACTGCGTGTTATAGGTAACGTAGGATCGACCCCTCTTTGCACGGTCTGTTATGTTTAACCTAGAGCCAACCTTTCACACAGTCTGCAGTGTGTAACTTTGGATCACCCTCTCGCCACACGGTCTGTAATGTGTAACCTAGGATCACCCTCTCGTCGCACAGTCTGTACTCTGTAACTTTGGATCATCCTTTCGTCACACGGTTTGTAATGTGTAACTTAGGATCATCCTCTCGTCGCACAGTCTGTAATCTGTAACTTTAGATTATCCTTTCGTCACACGGTTTGTAATGTGTAACCTAGGATCACCCTCACATCACACGGTCTGACATGTGTAACCTAGGATCGCCCTCTCACGACACAGTCTGTAATATATAACCTATAGGATCGCCCTCTCACGACGCAGTCTGTAATATATAACCTATAGGATCGCCCTCTCACGACACAGTCTGTAATATGTAACGTAGGACCGCCCTCTCACGACGCAGTCTGTAATATATACCCTATAGGATCGCCCTCTCACGACACAGTCTGTAATATGTAACTTAGGACCGCCCTCTCACAACGCAATCTGTAATATGTAACATAGTATCGCCCTCTCACGACGCAGTCTGTAATGTGTTACATAGTATCGCCCTCACATCATACGGTCTGATATGTGTAACCACGGATCACCCTCACATCATACGGTCTGATATGTGTAACTTAGGATCACCCTCACATCACACGGTCTGATATGTGTAACCTAGGATCACCCTCACATCATACGGTGTGATATGTGTATAACTTAGGATCACCCTCACATCATACGGTCTGATATGTGTAACTTAGGATCACCCTCACATCACACTGTCTGATATGTGTAACCTAGGATCACCCTCACATCACACTGCGTGATATGTGTAACCTAGGATCACCCTCACATCATACGGTCTGATATGTGTAACCTATAGGATCACCCTCACATCATACGGTCTGATATGTGTAACTTAGGATCACCCTCACATCACACGGTCTGATATGTGTAAC
>JAUMHH010110419.1:0-21396 GCA_032359455.1 Chlamys rubida
TGGCACTATAAATGATGCCGTTGGAAGCACGGTCCCACTACAAACAGAACACATTACATCTCCAGCACACACGCAGGAATACACACATAGGGAGATTTTAGCCAGGTGGCATAGGTCTAGTAGTTAGCGCCTGATAAGGCAGCTCCTGCGACTTCCTCAAAAATTGTATCGATTAACGTATATATATATTATATGCTAATTGTATTAATTGTATATCTACGTAGTGTAAAGCGCTTTAGAGTGGCTTATATTAGCTAGATAGGGCGCTATATGAAATGCTGTATATTATTAGTATTATTATATAAAATAACATCATAACAAATCCTTTCAGATTAGCTAAAAATAAATACGTCTTTATAACTATGAAGAAGATAGAAAGAGGCAATAAATAGCGTGTTTTCAAGCGAAACTTGATAGTATGAGACATCCTGAACTCAAAAGGGGTCAGGAAGGTAATCTCTATCTGCATCTGGGGTTGTGTGCAGTATTTATAAACGACGTAGAAATTTGACGCCTGCGTGATGAATTTAGGGGGTCAAAATATATGCACAACCATTATAAGTTTTACTCTTGTTTTTATTACTATATTACAAAGCACGATTAGCTATGATTTACAAATATACTCACCTAGCTAGTGTCTCGGGAACATTTCCCTGAGTTGTATATAATTTAGTATCGTATTTTCCTAAACTAAATAATGTGAACAGTTTGAAAGTTAAAAGTTACAAGTTTCAGCAGTTTGATTAACAACACCATACTTATGTTTGAAACATGTTTTGATTGAGTTCAGATCATTGTCAAATAGTGTCGTGAACTAAATTCAGTGAAAATGAAATTCTTTGAAATTTATTGTTGTTTATTTACTGACAATTAATGTATTTGCCTGTTTAATATTATTTACCGTATTTATCAAGCAATAAGCCCAGAGGGCCAACACTGAAAGCAGAGGGATGAGTTTATTACAAGACAATGAAAAAGCTTTTGTTTGCATTTCTTCCTAACTGAAATATATATCGATGGGCTTATTACCAAGCATGGGCTTATTGCCGGATAAATACTGTACAAAAGAAGCTAAAATGATGAAATATGAATGCAAACTGACCTTATACTAGTATTTGCTAGTAGAATCTATGCATTATGCTGTACAAAACGTATTCTTTGGGTGAACATTATTTGCATTTAATATATTTTTTTATATCCGGCTCCAACTCTCCCATACATATTTGAATTGAAACGTGAGTTTATGCGTTTTCCTTAAAAGTTCCTGATACCAGCAGAACCTCTGGATGGGATAACATATTCTCGGGATATTATGAGGTTGGAACTGGATATTCCGGAAGTGACGTATGTAATCTGTTGAGAGAAGAAGGTCCAGTACAGCGTACTCACATCCCTCACAGTTCAACGTTATCAGGTCTACCTCTCGTTTCCTCACTGACATATTTTCGAAAAATTTTGTGACGTTCACAATCCTACACTCTTTGCCGATTTGATGTTGTTCGAAAATTGATGCGGCATCATTTCGTTCGTCGTTGACATAGAATACCCCATCACTAACATCGATTCCGAAATTGAAAACCACCACGTTTGGCGAGGTAAAGAATCTTTTCTTCAAAATTTGAAAAAACTTTGCAACGGGTTCCAGAACGACGTAAGTACCAGGGTGATACCGAGAGTTTAATTGTTCGGCGTCCGATCCGTTATAACCCCCCACCTCAATGACGAAACTGCTTTTGTTCAGATAATGATGGCTAGACCAACGCACTGCCATATTCTTTTTCTCCAATTCGAGTTGTCGTTTTAATTCTGCCTTGTAATTTAGAACACATGCATTCACACGAACAGATTGCTCGGCGGTCATAGTAGAACCAAAGTCTATGTATGTATTATTAGATGCACACTTTCTCCGGGGGTATCGTGATATGTAACCTGGATGTGCCTTGGCTCGACATTCATAAAAATCTGGGTCAACGTAGCTTCGTCCACCGGTGATGAAGTAAATATCCTCTGGGGGGTCTTTTGACTTAAAAATCGTATCAGCGAGATCCCGGCACCATAACCCAAGGATGAAGGCCACCAGTATTAAAAATGCTGCATGTTTGCTTGATCTTTTCTGAAACACACAAAAAATTGCTAACTAAGTCAACATACAAAGATTTAACATATTATTTTGAATGAAGCTTGCAACTTCAACACTAGAAAGATTTCATATGTGAATGCATGATCATTTTCTTTACAACAAACACCATGGACATTCGAAATTTTTGGGCATTTGTTATAAGGAGCACAAACCGACTTCGTCATCAGTGTTTATTTTTAATAATCGTTCCTTTACTGTAATAAGAAATATGAATATACCAATATCACGGTAAGATCATTGATTCCATTATCTTTTGTTTCGATAAATAAAAGCTAGGCCATAGAACCACGCCTATTATTATCGGGCAATGCACCATCACGAAGAAACATACATGTTAATAGTGGCCATTTAGAAATGAACGTATTTCCAAACATCCACATATAATTAAAATCAAGACTGTTTTAAGACGCCATTGTTTCTCATTAGAACAGAAAGCGCAATTTTAAAATTATTCCAAGGATAAAATCATCCCTATTTTTCTCAAACAAAAGCAATAACTTATTTGAATACATTTGTGCAACATATGCTGCTAAAGTAAACTGACACTGATTCTCATGTACAAAATGTACAATAGCGCCAAAATGTCGTGACAATTGTACAATAACGTCAGCGTACATTGACAGAATGTACAATAGCGACAAAATATAATGACAAAATGAACAATACCCCCAAAATGTAGTGACAATTGTACAATAACGTATGCGTACATTGACAGAATTTACAAAAGCGCCATAATATAATGACAAAATGAACAATACCGCCAACATTCATTGACAAAATTAACAATAGAGCCAACATTCATTGACAAAATGTACAATAGCGCTAACATAAAGTGACAAAATGTACAATAGCGCCAAAAATATAGTGACAAACTGTACAATAGCGCCAAAATATAGTGACAAAATGTACAATAGCGCCAAAAATATAGTGACAAACTGTACAATAGCGCCAAAATATGGTGACAAAATGTACAATAACGCCAACATTCACTGGCAAAATGTAAAATAACGTCAGCGTACAAGGTCAAAATATCAGAAAAGCTACAACAAACAGAGTTAGAATGTATCATAGTGTTTCATTATCAACTCAGCACAAGGACAAATTTGATACTCAAAGCCAAATAGAAAAAAATCCTTTCAATGTTATTTTTAGAAATAAGTAACCTTTACGAAAGGACATAAAACTTCCCAAACTTCTTGTGATTTGTTGTAACGGTCTATTTCTCATATTATTTGGCAAGATACGTTTCAAGACATGAGACCCTGCTAACATTTAAAAAGTAATCAATTAGAGTTGTATAAACTTGTTATCCAGTGATTGCGATTTTGAAGCCTTTCAGTCCTCTAACATTCATATTGTATCTTAAAAATCATCTATTTCTCCCACAAGGTTTTCTCATTCCCGGCTCATCTGATTAACCTGCTAGGAGTTGATAAACATGTTTAATATTGATGTAACGGCGAATACGCACACATTACATCGCCAGCAAACACGCAGGCATACACACATAGGATATATTAGCCAGGTGGCACAGGACTAGTAGTTAGCGCCTGATAAGGCAGCTCCTGCGAATTCCTCAAAATTGTATTGATTTATGTATATGCTAATTTTTATTAATTGTATATGTATGTACTGTAAAGCGCATTAGAGTGGCTTATGTAAGCTAGATAGGGCGCTATGGCAAATGTTGTATATTTATTTATTTATTATGCTGTCAAAAACTGTTACCCGTACGTTTAACGTTTACCATAATTGTTGGCGGTTTCGTATGACCATTACCATTCTTATTCGATCTCTGTTTGCTTCAGCAAAATAGGGAACAACACGTAAGCTTTTGATGGTCTACATTGTTAATCAGATTTAAACTATGTGTCATTTCGTAGTATTCATTCTTGTCACAAAACAGACGGACAGGTTACAACGTCGGTGAGCTATATTTATGAAGACTTTGGTGTTAATGACTTATCAACAGTTAGGCTGAACAAACGATGTATCATTTTTAATAACTTGTTTATGTTTAATATAACAAAACCTTTTATCTGAATTCCGATGTTCATTGCATTCTTTTAATCTGATTGACCGACTGATGCATGTTTCTTTTACCTTGGGTTCTGACCATACATTTTAAAGGGGTTATTGAACCAGAAAATAGCCCTGATTAGATCCCGGTTGACTGCAACCTAATGGCACTGAATACATTGGCTATGTGTATCATTTTCAGTACCTTAAAGGGTTAAATTTAAGTGTAGGTTAGTGACAATGCCCCCTTTTTGTATGTGTTTAACAATAAAAGGACCTTTATGATCGTGTGTCTACAAACCAGACATAATAAGTTGTATACAGAGTCACACACTAGCAGGTCAAAATGCAGCTTGACGCGGTACAATTACATATCGGTATCTCTGTAGACCAGTCTTTGTACGGATTATCATAACCTCGTAATATAGTTGCTTTAACTCATTCACCCCTGAAGTTTCGTAATGAACTATTCCAACCTTTGAATTGGAAGGGTTCAAATGTGTCTTCAGGGGTGAATGAGTTAACATATGAAGTATAGTATGAAGTGTATCATAAACACAACACTCTATGGACTTGTTATAAGGATAATTTGGTTTGCTAAATAAGGATTTATTTTCCTCAGATTTTTTATAATTATATTTTATTGAAGATTGTAAGTTTGACTATTTTGTAATGATTTTGAGATCAGTTTCTAGCTATATAAATTGAACCAAACGAGGAAAATATACTCTTATCCTAGTCCCCTGTTTTCGCTCGAGACCTCCAATTTGATAGGAAATTACCACATTTCAGTATTAAATTATCATTATGAGAGAACTCACAATGAATGAGAGAAACTTTGATTTGATGTAAATGTTGTTTTATTTGATCATTTTTATTACAAAAAACAAATGTTCCAAAATGCAATTCATCAATGAAGATCAGTATACAGCTTCATAAATTTAACATGATACAAAATATATACTAGGACACCTACAGTCAATCGTCGATGGTTCGAATTTTGCGGGACTATCTGGGAAAATTCGACACATTGGGACTTTGACTCACGATTATTGAACATCGAGGTCATGTTAATAAGAAAGAGGATTAACCTTAACGGATGTGACGAAACAGAGGCTAAGACATTTGATTTTAAATATAAAAATATTTTATATCGTATCAAATTCAACATTTCTTTGCCAATTAAATTTCCGAAGCATATATCGTTAAAATGACAACGGGACATTTTAATGTTTTGGAAATGTTTTTTTTTATAACGAATGGGCTTTATAAAATAAACAGTGTACAAACTATGCAAGTTTTAATGTATGCTTAGTTTGGCTGAAATTTAAATATCAAGCTCAGGGAATTCGTATGAAATCGTTTTTGTATCACATACAATTCATTAAAACCTTGTAGACCGACGCAATCTAACGTGAAATTGAAATGGGCTGTTATTTATCAGGACCTCCATCACTTTTTAATCATATCCGGATAGGTCAACCATACGTACATTTTCTAAACAGAGCATCGTTTATACAGCCGTGTACAATGAGCAACAGTTCCCTGCTCGTTTTGAGCCGTACTCATTTTATCTCTGTTTATCTACACAAGGGATTTCTTAACATGTTTTACTAAATGAAGACGGTAAACAGCAACAACATTATCAAAAGTTTCAAAATACCTTTTTTTCTGAATGTTTTCCTGCCATAGGTATCGAAAAGCCTCCTTGACAATAAAAACAAATAGATGTTTTACCATCGTTTGTCTGTAGATTGTTATAATTTTTATTATTCGCATGATAAAAGACCCATCAAAATGGCCGCACAAATATTTGGAAATTATCGCACGCGATAATCAACAAAACACCACATGCGTCGTTTATGAATCATTACACTCATGACACGTGTTACAATAGTATCAAGACAGAAATTTATCGACTGTACAAAATGTCAGTGTCATCCTTTTCAATAAAATGTCGCAAATGTAAAAAAAAAAAACAACCAATATCACAGGAGCCCCGTTTAACATGACTCTTTTTTCATCAGTGATTAAGGTTTCAAATTAGTTTCGGCAGACTACGTTTGTTGTACAATTTACTAAAATTTAGTAAAAATTCTCTTCGATAACTATATAAACCTTAGACATTTTGTATAGAATATAATACTTAATAGCATAAAACCATAGGACAAGCTAACCCTCTGTCATTCTCCATATCAGATATAAACGATTATTCATGGACGAAAAAGGAAAAACAGTGTCTGATATCTAAACGTAAAAAAACTCACCGGTAGCTAAAGCTACGAACAAATACGATGGCCTACATAGGCCGTCACTGCTTTAGTAATTAGGCGTACTACCATGACAACTGCTGAAGTGAACGGCACTCGATCCGTATCAGCCCTCAGCCCTTCGGCTGTTCGAGCTGATGTGGAAGCATCAGGTTGATATGAGGTAGAATGTAATGATGGTCATATGATAATATAACATTAATACACATGTCGATGGACCTACGAATGTGATACAATTTTCCAGTCCTTTGGGGTAATTGTGGCAGCCAACATCAATATACCATTTGTATTTTGAAACTAAGTTTATGAGCTTTGTTCTGAATAGGCTAAAGTAAAGGGAAGCAGGCAATGCTTTTATAATGGTGTCCTTTAAGTACATGGAAGGGAGTCACATTTCAACTCGGTTCTATTCACGCTTTTCCTAAAGTTAGGATCCGGTTACCCTATAATTTAGAACAGCTTGTGTGTATGGTTCTATTGTACTCTTTAATGCAGATGACATAAACGTAAAGAACACAGATATAGTCTATATTTAGTAACATTAAAGTTAAAATTATTAACATTTCTCCGTTGTGAAACTGTCCTAGACCGGCATAGTTTTCAGTGCCTTCATTATGTCGCCATACAAATGTAAGGCAAATCTGAAAATAGTAGATGTTTCAGAAAATAGTGAATTCTTGTCCACAAAATCAATGACCAAATAGTTGGACATTTACTTACCCCTTTGGGGAGCCCCATGGTTTTTGGCTGAGACCTACAAATTATCTATAGATGCGACCAAAATCGGATAGTTTTGTTTAAAAAAGATTGTAAAGGCTGACATTGTATTGTTGCTTTTAAACTCTATTGTCAAAATTGACAAAGGGTTGTCGCCCACATCATTA
This sequence comes from Chlamys rubida, assembly GCA_032359455.1. NCBI lineage: Eukaryota > Metazoa > Mollusca > Bivalvia > Pectinida > Pectinidae > Chlamys > Chlamys rubida. The sequence continues at coordinate 7,314 of JAUMHH010110419.1, forward strand.
AACACCTGAACAGATTTTTAAAGGAAGCCATAATCTAAAGTTGTAAAATATCAACTTTTAGAGGTAGAACTCGCTTTTATATGCGAGATGATGCGAGAAATTTTGTTCTAAAGAACAATTGTTCATGCATATGATTTCGAGTATAGATAATTGTAATTTAATCCAGCCTTACTGTATTCCAACTTTTGTTGTTCATGAAATATTTCCTGTGTTCAGCTTAAAATACGCGAGTACACCAACATGCTTTTTAATATATACATGCATGTTGGTAGTGTAAATGTCGTCTCGTGTACTCTCGAAATTTTTATAATGCAGGATATGTTATCAATTGGAAAATCAAAATCTTATGAATCTAGGTATGAAATGAAACGTGTGAACAATTTCAATATATCACGGAAATTAGAAGGATGGCAGCACCATGCAACATTTATTGTTGACACAAACCGCCAATACAATTAGTAGTATTATTGGATACCAAACGGCACATTGCACACAGAAAAGGTTGTAAGGGCCTGTGAAAGGAGGAAACATGCTAATATGACCTATCAAAATTTCAATTGTTCCAATTGTGACGCCTAGGACAAGTACATGACGTCACAGACAGGAGTCAAAATGGCTGCTTTTTACATTTTAAGGTTGCATTAAAATTGTCGTTTTACTCGAATAAATGCCACAAATCTTGATTATGTGATAAAAAGAATCTTACACTCGTTTTAATTTCATATGAAATTTATAAAACTCGTCACGAATTTTTCATTTTAGCTAGCTCATTGTCTTCAAATCTTTTGATGTTCCAAGAACCTATATTTATGGTATAATATATGTAACTAGTATTTATAGCCATTGATTAAATGTGTTAATTTAATTTTAAATCAATGAGCTAAATTGAAAAGCATGACATCAAATCAGCTAAAATGTCCAACAAAGCGTCTATGGTTAGTTACAATTTTTCAACAGACCAGCAGTTTTACTATGTTGATACAAATTGTCATAACAAAATGATAGCTTTACAACTACACTATTTGCAGTTGTGCTAACAGGTTTTGCGATAATAAAGTAACCAAAATGGTATATATAATTTATAACCATTCCCACCTCTTCTACAAACCTCAATGACGACCTAAATGGACATGGAATGGAATCGAACCCTTAAGCAATCATATAACTGAATTAGCTATGTGCGCATTGGCATTTACTTATCGATACCATGTCGAGCAGTATAAAGACATAAAAACAAGACAACAGCCGACCAAACACATCCAGGCCATGTTTCAAAGTATACCTTTTTAAGACGGACGTTGAACAGGAGAAGGTGTATACGGTAGCCAATCATATCGAGCACACCTGGACGGTGTTAACTATTTTACTTACGTTATCGGCATGGAATGTTATCTATGTTAAAATCCAGACGTTTGCCGAGGTGGCTGATTTGGGCTATGCGAATGCCTAACAAAACAAATTAATTAGTAAACAAGTTGCCAGAGACATTTTATCCAGAAACGTGCTGTTTACTAAAGCAGCTAACATAATAATTACCTACTAAATACAGGTAACTCCTTATTACTATAGCACTTGATGTGATGGCTGCTGTGGGCCATCGCACATTCAGGCTCATTAAAGGGGTGTGAAATTAACAAACATTGAAGGTTATAACAAATTAACCACTTAACAATTTGACACAGATTTCTAAAGTAAAGCATGGTGGTCACAAATCTGTAAAGCTATTCATTTCAAAGAAAACGACTGTGATTCTGTAAAATGCATCGCAACATGTGCGTTTTGGAATATTCTTTTGGAAGGACATTAAGAACACTTTTGGCAATAGTATCAGTGGCAATACTTTAGCAAAACTTGTTAGTACCCTTTTACCTCGAAGTCAGAGGTCAATTCCGGTTTAACAAAATTTCGATTTATTTATTAAATGTCATTGTCCTAAGTAAGGTTTCCATTTTTTTTGTTTTTTTTAGCGATTCAGTTTTGATATTTGGATATATCTTAGCTATATAACCGTTAATAAAATTGTAAATTTGGTTGTCCTTCAAATTTTCTCAAGGTCACAGCGAAAGGTCAGTTTTGAACACTTGCAACTTTGGATTGTCTTCAAATCTTTTGATGTTCCAAGAACCTATATTTATGGTATAATATATGTAACTAATATTTATAGCCAGTGATTAAATGTATGGTTTTTTTTACCTTGGTCCAAGGACACAGATTCAAATTTCAAACTCAATTCAAGTTGATGTATGTCCTTGATGAATTAAGAAATGCGGAAATAATCTTTCGGTATAAGAGAATTGCAATATTAGTTTCTCTGAAATTTCCTACAAGTCCATGACGTTACCAGAGATCGGAATCAAAAGTCTAACTTAAATTGTTTCGTAAAGAACTACCTGCCATATTTAGTTGTTCCTTATTTAGGAATATGCATTAAAATGTTCAAATAAATATCTATGACTATTTAATACATAGTATACAATAATGTTCAATGGCAAAATAATGTCTTCAAATGCCTATTCATGCTGACAAAAAGGAGATACTCATGAGAAAATTAAGTACACGAACGCAAATTACATCAAATAACATTTGGGAACCTTTCTTGTTACAACATGTCTTGATAAAGTAAAAACACTACTTTCAATAACCACATTTGCTAGTACAGCCAAAATGAAAACAATGATATCGGTAGTTATTTAGTTATGTTTTTAAGTCGTTGATTATAATTTGTTAATTGTTAGTATATTATAGTGTCATATCTTTCGGAAAACATATTGTTACACAAAGCAACTTCATCATTACTACAAGCCACTCTTTGATTATCCTCCTGATATATTCGAAAAGGTTATTGCCACGTGTCAGTCAGTATGATATGACCGGAATAAGTGCGATGCTACTCTTTCTCGCACTTGGGACAGGAAATTGTAAATAAATATAATTATCACATACTGTACTGTGTTATCCAGCGAAGATACCCAGGTCATATCACCTATCAGCCCTGTGATTGGTTGTACATTTCAAGTGTTCCAATTGTGACGTCACGCCTAGGACAAGTACATGACGTCACAGACTTACGCACAGGAGTCAAAATGGCTGCTTTTTACATTTTAAGGTTGCATTAAAATTGTCGTTTTACTCGAATAAATGCCACAAATCTTGATTATGTGATAAAAAGAATCTTACACTCGTTTTAATTTCATATGAAATTTATAAAACTCGTCACGAATTTTTCATTTTAGCTAGCTCATTGTCTTCAAATCTTTTGATGTTCCAAGAACCTATATTTATGGTATAATATATGTAACTAGTATTTATAGCCATTGATTAAATGTGTTAATTTAATTTTAAATCAATGAGCTAAATTGAAAATTTCTTAGACTAGTTTCATAAATCTCATATGAAATGGAAACTCATGTAAGATCCTTTATCTACACTGTGAAATGTTGTTTGTAAGGACAGTCTTCATTTGTTTCCGCTGAAGCATGCAGACGTGCCTTTCGTATATCAAGTTAAGGCCAGAGAGAACTAATATAGGCTATGCCTGTTGTTCAATCCTTTTTCTAAATGAAATATAATTTGTTGAAATGAAAAGTTAAGGCCACAGACGGGACACTTGTAGGCTATGGTGAAATTACAGTTTTTCAGACTTCAAAGTGTAAGAAACAAATAAATTACCTGTAACTGAGAAAGATTGGGTTATCCCAGTCGAGGGCTTAGGTTCTGTAACTTACCAACCTCAGCGTAATATATCTCAATTGCAGGTGACATTTTTGATAGGTCTTCTTACATGTATGGTATGACAGTCATATGTTGATTCAAAGAGGCCCATGAATGGCTCTAACATCCTTTGACTTATATATGACAATGGCTGTTGTGAGGATTAAAAACTCAATCAAAACAAAAATCAAACAAACCACACCAACCAAACCAAACCAAACCAATTGTTTGTATCTTACCAATTAATTTAGTGCTGAGCTGAAAAAATGATTTCATAATTTATCATAAAGCAGAAGAAGACATATGTTATAAGGTTCATAAGAGTTAAACACATACTTAAAATATGTTAAGCATCACAATTCATCAACCTATTTTTAGGAAATGATGTGTTAAATAGCCATGACGATTACACGATAGATACTGTGTCATGGTCTACCATACGTTTGTTTCCAAACATAAAACTTCACGCTTGATTTGACTACTACAGCTTGTTTACATACCCTTGCATGGGGAAGAGGACAGGTCAACTTCTATTAGATCTAGATTAATGTGGCTGATGTCGTGGTTGAAGTTTAAGACAAAATTTTACGTAGAATCTATGATATTTCATATGTTTCATATATTTTATAATTTATCTAATATAAAATATAAGGTATATTATATATAACATAAATGATATTGTATGCTATATCAAATATCTGACATAAGTTAACCCTTACACCACTGTAGACCATCATGGACTCATCTAGATTAATGCATGGTAGAGTTCACTCAAGTAACAAGGGGATGAAAGGGTTAATGAGATACAAGATTGACATTGACAATGAAATTGCTCCTTGAATAAATGTTTAGTTTGCTTACCATACGTTTTCGCTGCGTTTTGTTTTTTAACATGTCCGTGTTATTCTTTTCTTTGCTCCTATTTTGCCCTAAAGTCACCACAATTTAACGGGAAATAATAGTTTATTTAAACTTTAGCTCTTGATTGATCTTGTTTACATTTAAACAGTAAACCCTGTTTTAAACAAGTGAGCAACGCGTTTTTATTTTCCATCTACTTTGAAAGTATTACAACTGCCAAGACCTATTACTAAATTGCAAACATGCGCGTGCTGTAATTACAATGTGAAGGGAACAGTTTGGCGTGACATTAGTGATCTTTGTATCCTGTTAAAAGCTGTAGAAATACAAAAAAAACATGAAGCCAAACCGGTTGGGCAGGTACGGTAGATGTTGTTTATCCAAGCAGAACTGAATTAAATTTAAATATTCTGAGGAGCGATATGTAAATGCAACACTTGCATTTATCAAATCGACATCATTTAAATAGTGAAACCCCTTGGGAGATATTGGAGTCATGAAGTGAATATATCAGTATTTATAAATACCCCTTGTGGGTGTAAACAGGGATAACAAAAGGCGCATTTATTAGTCTACTTTAATTGACACTTAAACATGTTTTTAATGTAAAAATGAGAGTAAATTTTTAATTGAACAATACGCAACGTGTTCTTGTGCTGATAACATTTCATTGGCATTATAGTGTGAACACATATCTGAATAGGGGATTGGGACCAAAAGTATATGTTTTAAATGGATATTGAAAAGAAAAGATCGATATGTCATTTTATTGACCCCTTAGTAGTCAAACGAATTAGTTTCTCATATCAGTGAGGGACCGTAAAATGGCCAAATATGGCATCCATTCTTTAAAAAGTATTTATTTAGTGTAATACTGTTCTTTGTTTGATATATTATTATACCTTATCTTCATAGTATAGGTCACATGACAGCGCGATAAAACAGTATGTCGCCCTTGTTCCCACGATACTATTTCCCTCATTCGAAGCCTCTTAAGAAAGTTCGGCACGAGCCACGCCTACCTAGTTTCAAATAACGGAGGCAGACGACAACAATGGCGCGTCAACGTGATCGTCTCTTATTTTTAGCTGGGCTTTATTTTGACATAATATAATATGTATTGCCCTTGCTGTAGGGAATAAATGTATAATGCACCAACGAGGCAGAAAAATGCCAGTATTTACCTGCTTCTTATAATGAAAAAAAGAAACCGAGATATAGATAAAAAGAAATTTGAGATACTTTTCTGTTTTTTGTTTGTTTTTGTTCACTCTTTGAACAAAAGCAAATGAGAAAATACATCTTAATGTACTTAGGTATCATATTAAATATGACAAATAATGACAATATGATAGTATTTCATTAAGTGCACCAGTATTAAATATTGTAACATTATATTACCATCGATAATTGTAATACTCTAAAATCCTTATCATCTTATAGAGTTTTAATATTTTATAATCATTATCATCTAGACTTTTAATATTTTATAATCATTAATTACATTTTATATTTATTTCCAGTTTTGATATTGCATTAGCTATAATGACTGCGATTATTTTATATATGGTGTAACTTAATGATATTGTAATATTACATGAAAGAGACATTACATAGTGCCTGTACTAATATCAAATAATGTCACAATATATTAGCATTAAACAATATAGTATTATACTATCATTTTAGGGCCGCAGTGGCCAAGTGGTTAAGGCGTCTGACATTCTGCTACCACTAGCCCTTTACCACTGGATCGCGGGTTCGAGATCTACGTGGGACAGTCGCCAGGTACTGACCGTAGGTCGGTGGTCAGTCGCCAGGTACTGGCCGTAGGTCGGTGGTCAGTCGCCAGGTACTGACCGTAGGTCGGTGGTTTTCCTCCGGGAACTGCGGCTTTCCTCCACCACCAAAATCTGGCACGTCCTTAATTGACCCTTGCTATTAATAGGACGTAACTCACAAACAAAACAAACCAAACCGAACCTACATAGAACATTGTCATGTTGAGAAAATGTACCAGAATATGTCAACCGGCTACTCTTCTCATTTTTAAATATTGAAATTAGTGTTGCATTGCCACCATGCAACCATAAAACAAACAATGTATTTGGTACCTAAGTCCTGAGTGAAATGATAAAAGATGGCTATACTAAATAAAGATTGGCAACCAGCAGCCACGTACAATGTTGCCGAATTGCAAATTAATGATGGGTCTGAGATATTTAAAAATCATAGATATACCATTCAAAATAATACCTGAGTCATTGTTGTACATTATAACTTAAGCATTCTTAAAAATGAATATTTAAACAATAACTGGTTGTCTGGATGTAATTATATCAACAATAATTACATCTAGACCATCAGTTATTTTTTATATTCACATATTTTTCTTTTTTAAGACATTACTTGTTGATTTTGCGTACCCTGTCGGAATAAAACCATTTGCCCTGCCTCAAAATACATTTCAGGCGGCCATTTTGTTAGGCAGTTGTAATTATAGTCGAGCAGTTGTAATTATAGCCTATATAATTACACTTGCCCTCTAACACTTGTAATGGGACGGCGCGGGGGCAAATGTAAATATATCAGGCTGAAAATCATGTGTTTCTTTGTTCATGTCTATACACTGTATATAAAAAATTGCATTTAATTCCTTTGAATGTAAAAATGTGCAAATAAAGATATAATTAAATCGAATTGAATTTTGTTATCGTTATATTCTAGAACCTGCATTGCACAAAGAACTAGAGAAGACTGCTAAGTTGGTTGTTTTAAAAACTGAACACGGAATCACCCTAGATATGTCTTCTCGAATGAGACAGGATAACACAATTCAAGAAGCACAATGGCTATATATCATTCATCTGTAATGCAAATTCTGTTTAAAAATTCTGTAAAAAGGTGTAAGCCAAATACCATTTATGTAGCATTGATGTAGGCCTTTTATTTATCTTTTAAAAGATTTTCAAATCTATCATAATAACACCCATTAAAAGCGGGTCCTGGTAGTTCATTAAAAGTGTAAGCCAAATACCATTTATGTAGGCCTTATTTATCTTTTAAAAGATTTTTCAAAAACTTTTTCTATCATAATAACACCCATTAAAAGTGGGTCCTGGTAGTTCATTTGACAAAAAACAAAAATCTTTTAACGCAGCAAATTACAGACAAAACAACATTACTCTTAGACCTAATGGATCGTTAAAGAATCAATTTTACAGTTTTGTAGCAAGTTTAACCCCAGTGACGTTGAAAGTCGGCGAAGTCCATTTTAAACAAACTCAATTGCCCATTGCAGGAAAATTGGCAAAATACCATGGAAACTGGCTTTTTGGCGGTTAATCAGAGGAGTCGTTTAAAGTTTGAAAGTAAGTGACCCATGTGACTGTAGAATGACGGTCAATGCGCTTTATTTGAAGTTACTGGACAGATTTTCACCCTAAAATTACAGAGGGTCAAATTCAAGACCACCGACGTCTCGGTTCTCTAGAAGAAGTTTACAGAATTTTTGACATTTGACCCCTGTGACCTTGAAGGTGGTGAAGGATATTAATTTGAACAAACTTGATAGCCCTTTCTCCCAGTTGCTACAAGCACATTTTATGACCATTGAAGAGTTTCTTGCTTATTCAGAAGAATTTAAAAAATACAACTTAATATATTTGAGCCCTGTGATATAATTATAATAGGCGTATTCATTCATAAAAAAGAAATCGTTTAATGAAAAGATGTTGATGCGTGACAGACACATGCATGACGGTTGAAAGACGTAACACCAGCGTGTAGTATTCAGTGGAAATTTCCCACAATTGGCGGTGTTCTATTTTTAGTTTCTTTGTGAGAATTTCCGTTCTGAGTAATCTTTAGTTAAAAATAGTAATGACGTGTCCCATTTTAATTATTTTGGGGTTGAATGAAAACGTCAAGCTTGAGTTCAAATTATGTTTAAAATGACCTTCATTTACGTATGAACACCCATATGTACGTATATCGTCGTGTAATTGATCCAAACAAGTCTGGTAAGGTCCAATCATACTCGGTCGTGACGTGTGTTACTTTATATAGAATGTGTGTATCAGTATAGGTGCGGTTTGCCTCGCTGCGGCATTACTGTGAAATCTTCTGACGGTAGCACACTTCATTATCAAACGATACAACCACATCATACACTGAAAATATGGGTACTAACAACAAACGACTCAAGAAGGTAATGGACATGTTTGTTTCAGTTGATACCATAACGATGTTGACATTGATAGCGAGAATGTGGTGTATGTAGATTTTCTCACATTCGTATACAGCGGCCATATTGATGTACTAAAGCTATTTGGGTCAAACTACAGGAGGGATATATTTTCCTTGTACACAGAAACTGGGTTTTCCTGCTTCGTAATTTAAAGGACTTCCTTAATAGTGTTCATGATATGTAATATAACGTACATTTATCCAAACGTACATCAAACTATCTGTGTCTTAACATATAAAAAAAATAACGATTTAATACGAAATTGTATATTGATTTTATAGTATTGATTAATATGTTGAAACTGTATATTTGATTTAGTGATTTTATCCTGTTAATAAATATGTTGAAACCAGGTCCAAAAGACGAAATTCTTAACCCTTTCACCCCTAGGTAACTTTAGTAGACTCTATCATACATTGATCTGGATGAGTCCATTATGGTCTACAGTGGTGTAAGGGTTAATATGTGAACATTGTATCTAGGGAACAGCTAGTAGATTGAAAACATATTAACGTTGAAATTGTATCCGTATGTGATATATATATGTATATTAACATTAGTATTTCACTGCCGAAGAGTCATTGAACTCTATTATATATGTCGGTTCTTTTGTACACCAACCATGATAAATGCGTTTCTGCTATTTTACCGTCATATAAGGCATAACAACTAGTGTCGGTTATGAGAGAAAATCAATTGTGTGACTGGCGATAATTGATCGCCTTTTCATGTCTGTTCTCGTCAGTATATATAACGGCTGTCTTCCTCAATAACGATGATGCATATTAGCTGAGAGAAAAGCTGACACTAGATTAGATGTAATTATCATCATGCATAACCCACGGTCGGTAATTGTAGCGCATTCGACCGTGGGTATCCGACGATACACTCCAGTTACTTACTCCTAAAACTATTTAATTTCTGTAACTTATGTCAATGCAGGGCGATTCGTTTGGGGTTACTGTTACTGGTAGTCTATCATTCGTTCGATATATAGTCTATGCTCTTTCTGCTATAAATATGTGATGTAAGGACCCGATGTCTTGTTATCAACCAGATTACTGTTAGACATAACCATGATAAGCCATCATTCGTGAAATATCGTCTATGTACTTACTGCTATAAATATGTAATTCTAGGAATAATGTCGATGCTGAGTAAGCCACCAGATATAACTGTTAGATATATCATCATTATAAGCAATTATTCTTTAACATCTTTAATGTACTTATTCTGATAAATATGTAATTTCAGGAACTAATATCAATGGAGGTTGATCCCCCGGGGAATTGTTCCGCTGGGCTTGTTGGTGATGACAGTAAGTACTTGTTTCTGTTTGTAATGAAGCATATCTTGATTCACGTTTGTAATTAAGCATATCTTGATTCACGTTTGTAATTAAGCATATCTTGACTCACGTTTGTAATTAAGCATATCTTGACTCACGTTTGTAATTAAGCATATCTTTGATTCACGTTTGAAATTAAGTATATTTTGATTCACATTTATAATTCAGCATATCTTGATTCACATTTGTATTTAAGCATATCTTGATTCACGTTTGTAACTAAGAATAGTTTGATTCACGTTTGTAATTAAGCATATCTTAATTCGCGTTTGATATAATTAAGCATATTTTTGTTAAATTCCTTCAATTGTTTAATCAATATAAAGCCAGTCCCCCTAGAACAATTCCGGTAACTGATAATATAAAGGATCAACAAAGTGTTTCTCTTATAGTGAAGTTCTAATGTAGATATACAAAAGTTTAAAATATTCAGTTCCTTGTTGGCTGACGTTCTGAAATATGATCTTTATTAAACCTGCAGGTAAGAGGCGGGATAGAAAAGTCAGTTATTATGTATTCAGGTTAGGGAAGTTCTACTCGAGGGTGTACAATCTGGAGTCAGAACGGTGCCTACCCTACCCTAAATTCTGCACATCGGATTAAATTTCCATATTCTCATTCATACGTATGTATACACATGATAAACTGTGTTAAGGGTGTTTATGCATAACAGTGTGTTATTACAACTTTATTGGAATTGACCGGTGAAACTTGTCAAGAGCATACGTTCCGGAAGTAAAGCGGAAATATCGGCTTGTTACTTGTGTGTACTAGAGATAAGCATTTGATATGATTTAATATAAAGTTTATGTTATTTATTGCAGTATATCATTGGCAAGCTACAATATTTGGACCAGTAAGTATGTTTACATCTACTTTGGAGATTGTGATAATGATAAATTTACATATCAATGTGTATCATTTTATAATGGATGTTGAAAAGTTTATCATATTTGGAGATGCAATTTTTGTACAAGGAAATAAAATTCGACAAAATGTAAAATGTCTATCTGTCTGTCTCTCTTTCCCTCTTATGTGTACTACGTTAATTATGATAATTTTTATTATCAAAAATCAAATAAAAAGTCAAATCATCATTCGTTCAACAGAACAGTGCTTTATAAAGCATTTTTTCTTATTAAACAGGAAGATACGCCATATGCTGGAGGTATGTTTTATCTTGACATGAAGTTCCCTACAGACTATCCGTTCAAGGCACCTACGGTAAGTCTATCGATATATAGGTTTTCAGGACTAACTTTTCATCATTATGATTAAAAGGAGTTATAGTATGAGAGATAATCTATATAGCTAAATAACTAAAATATAATGCTAAATAGGCGTAAGGAAATATGTATATATCAATTGTTAAAACAATTTTGAATGCATGATTGAAATACTTTTCAATTGTTTGTCTACCAACCAATTTAAATGAATAATATTAAGTCTAAATGTCTTCCTTTGCTATTAATTATCATATTTTTGTTTATATGTTCTCGTATTTAATATATGCTACTTTTTAATTTCAGATAAGATTTAAAACAAAAATATATCATCCTAATATCAACAGTAACGGAAGTATTTGTGTGGACATTTTAAGGTCACAATGGTCACCGGCAATAACTGTTAATAAAGGTAATATATATTGAAATCGAAAGTATATGGTATCTCTAATAGCATGTTGAAATATATAATTAGTGCAGAGCAAAGACGAATATCAAATAAATTAACCTGAATCGGATGAATACAAAACGTTTACAACAAACATATATATGAATGTTTTATATGAAATAATATCAAATGATTGGAACGGCTGGATGTTTTCATGAAACAACGGAAATTTCTACCCATAGTTGTCGTTCCTTGCACTCGCTAACAGAAGTGTTAGGAACGACAACTATGAGTAGAGATTGGTAACAACGGGTGTAAGCTCAATTTTTAACAGAAATATTATTCTTACTTTATACAATTTTCCTCAAAAACTGCATTCGGTCAATATTATCACTTAAGTAATGATGTAAAGATGATGTGCAGATGAAATTCTAGTAAACATATTTTACAATTTATATTTCTTTTGTTTCAGTTCTATTGTCTATAAGTTCTCTAATGGCGGACCCTAATCCTCGAGATCCTCTTGTACCGGAAATTGCCAAGCTGTACGAACAGGACTTGGCTAAATATAATAAGAATGCAAAAGAATGGACTGATAAGTACGCACGCTGATAGCGTGCGTGATGGACAAAGTTGATATCTTAGTGAGATGATGGTATATCAGGACGTAATATCTGTATAAAGCTATCTGTGATATTAAGAAACGAAAAATATACTTGAGATATATTTACTAAAGTTTAATCAAGGTAATGGCTAACGATGGTTCTATCTTACTCGAAAAATCGTGATGAAACATAATAATTGTCATCACGTTAAATAAAATGTCGAGGGTAAATAATCGTTATGTGTCAATATAGTTACCATTGGATACAGCCAGACATCGTTATTAGGATCACGGATGTCTCCTGTCCCATTCAACTTTCGGTCCTGCTGTGAATGAGTCGTTCATACATATTTAAAAAAAAAAGGTTTTTGAAAAATATCAGAAAAGTTACCATTTTGTTTGTGTTTTTCGTCTTCACAAGATGATTTTGAACTCCTAAAAAGTAAATTTACTTACGAATTTCAACGTTTGTGCACTTATAACTAGGTGAACATGTTGTAGGTTTCTGGTCAAGCTAACCATGCTTTGAACATTTGTGCATTGACGTTTTATGACAGTTACTTACCTGTTGATATCTACTAATTAATAAATATTCTGGAATACACATATTACAAAAATATAGGGGGCGTGCATTTTTGATGTCATCGACATTTATATATTCGATAATATTATTGAAAAAATATTTTCTTGTTCGAAAATATTTGATAAGGTCTATTTTGCGAGCATATTAACAAATGAATATAATATGTATTGTAAAATGTCTTGTGTTATATTGTGTTACAGTTTAATAAAATTGTTATGTATGACTGAAAATATTGTTGGAACATTATTTAAATTTATGTATCGTTAAGAGATATAGAGTTAGTCTGAAATACAAAAATGAAAATGATTCATGAAATCGGTTCTAAATATAAAACCAGTCACACAAAATACATATTGAAACCCTCCAAACAGGACACTAACCAGAACATAATTTACAACAAAAAATATGAATTATTCATTTTTACGAAGAGCAATTTAATTTATTATTGCCTACATGCGACAAAATGATTCCTTTGATAACATCGTAAGGAATACAAAGTCATTCTCCCTTTGATAGTCGATTATACGATAATAATGTTTTATCTACAGACAAGAACACGCAAAGTGTAATCCTATTTCATTATTGGTAGAGAACACGAACATGTTATCGTTTTAAATATTTTTCAATATATGGTTAACTACAACGAATATTTCCTACGTTATAACTGGTCCATACATGTCCATAGATCATATTGTGTAATGCATGAACTCTTGTGTATCTTTTGAATGTGTTTTCAGTAAATGACCACAGATAAAACAAATTCAGAAGAATGCTATATATTTTGGAAAGAAAAATGATATAAAAAATACTGAACTGTAACAGATGAATAAAATACAGTTATCACATTGTAGAATAATTTTAATATATAAATCTCCATTTCTCCCATACCAAAAATAGTTAAAAGTTTTGAACTACTGTCATACAATGTATAGGGGACCAACATGCCTGGGGCAATGTGACATTTCCTCTGCGGACTCTGATAGGAAGACATTTCCATTGCCTGCAACCAATTGCATTTGTTCTTTTATTCAATGTAAGCTCACATTGTAGAATAATTTTAATATATAAATCTCCATTTCTCCCATACCAAAAATAGTTAAAAGTTTTGAACTACTG
>JAUMHH010110530.1:0-21393 GCA_032359455.1 Chlamys rubida
TAAATATACATACTGATAGATATCCTCACAGCAGTCAATCTGAAATTGATATATTTTTTCACAGGAATGTGCACAATATTGAAGAAATTATGAAATGAATTGTTTATTGGATGTCCTGATTCAAAACTATGTAGGCCGTTAACTCTGAAAATAGTTATATGAAAGAGAAATACGGAAAACAAATAATTTTACAGATTGTTTAGTCTATTTTACAGGTAACTATTTTACAGGTAACTATTTTACAGGTAACTATTATACAGGTAACTATTTTACAGGTAACTATTATACAGGTAACTATTTTACAGGTAACTATTATACAGGTAACTATTTTTCAGGTAACTATTATACAGGTAACTATTTTACAGGTAACTATTTTACAGGTAACAATTTTACAGGTTACCCCCTTCCCTGCTGTTTCTTTCCCGCCAACTCGTTATATCGATCGTATAGTTGAGGAAAATCGTACATTAGACCTACTGCTTGAATCTACCCTCCCTTACCCCCTCCCCTGCCATGCTCGGCGTCCTCCGAGTTTCGGATCTGCACTGAGTACAATTAATAAATTATGTATACAACAGTTATTACAACACTCATTACTGAAAACTGATATTTTGGGAGAGAATATTTTGGAACAAAAAAATCTATTGACAAAAGGGAGGCAACTCTTTTACTGTAATCCTTCTATCTTACAAATGAGGGCAAACAAAGTTAATATTCTATTACAAAATTGTATTATTTTTCATAGAGCATATAACATTGATTGGTGAAATGTACAGAATTGGCAAGAAAATATATAAAAATGAATCTTTGCCTTTTGTATTGTTTTTTCTCCCATTTCTATTCATCTTTTTTTTTAATCTAATTAAAGAACGTTTTATAATTGCTTGTTTAATAAATAAAATCCCTAAAATACCCGTGATACGTGCAGATATATGTGCTTAGTTTCTGTACGGTAATTATTGTTAAAACGTCCTACAGTTCAACAGATAGTTAAGTGGATGTGTCCGGTCTGGTTATTATTAGCCATATTTGTTTACATCCAATTCCTGTGTCATCCTATTATTCTCAAGATTTAAGGTAATCCGCGCCCAATGAGCTGGATGAATCTATATAGCAAGGCGAGTTTGTTTGTTTACTTTTACCTTAGTCAGACCAATTCTCAAATGTCTGGTTAGCTTTCAGAGAAGACACGAATATTATTCACGCATATTTATCTAATGAACATTCAATTACATAAGGTAACTATACATGTTTATGGAATTGATATCCATGTCGTTTGACAATAAACACACAAAATCTGATAGAAAATAAAGATTAATGACAATTTTCTCGTTTTAAAAATATGCGCTAGTTTCCAACAAGCTGTTCATGGGAAGCACTAGACATAACATTGTCGGTGGAATCCATGATATTAAGTCTCAAACATGTCGACGTGCATCCTCGGTACTCCAGCGGTATGATCGTCCTCGATTTATCGCGAATGGTCGACGTTTTACAAATACGTCCTTGTATTACCTGAACAACGAAAATTAACAGTAAATCGACCTCAATGTCGGGAAAAGGCGGTTTTAATAAAACCTCACTGAGCAGTCGGAATGGTAGAAGAATTCCAGGTAACATTACTGGCCAGTGGGGAGATGATATCGCCGACAGGACACGTCTGTCCCTCTGTTGGTGACTGAGAGGTCGGAATGGTAGAGAATTCCAGGTAACATTACTGGTCAGTGGGGAGATGATATCGCCGACAGGACACGTCTTTCCCTCTGTTGAAGACTGAGAGGTCGGGACGTACAAGTACCATATGGGGGTCGTGTTTTACCTAGTAAGACACAGGATCAGGACGTGTATGTGTAGTATGGATTCCCGCGTGAGGTTAGTCTAAAGTTAAAATGTCAACGGACGGTCGTACTTCTTCATTTATTTTCAACTTTATTTCTTTCTTAACAGACTACATCAATTATATCATTAAATACTAAGAATGCTTCATTAAGATACAAAACATGATACATCATATTTAAATCATGATGGCATAAATAGCTTATGTACATTTTGTTTTAATTTATTATTATTTTATTTTATTACGTTTTTCTAG
Organism: Chlamys rubida; assembly: GCA_032359455.1. Classification (NCBI taxonomy): domain Eukaryota; kingdom Metazoa; phylum Mollusca; class Bivalvia; order Pectinida; family Pectinidae; genus Chlamys; species Chlamys rubida. Next base: position 2,093 of record JAUMHH010110530.1, read on the forward strand.
ATTCGATATAACGTAGGAACAGTCCGCTAAACATGAACTACTTTGGTATATTTTTAATTTTTGTCTGCATATAATTAACAGTTGTTGTTTTTAACATCAAAATATTTAGATTAATCATCGGCTAGTGTACGAAGGAAATATAATAATAAACCCGGATAATTTCCCTTAGAATTACCACTTGATATTGTTATCACAGCCGGTCCACGTGTAGGCAAAGTATAAATATCACAAAGTTAAAAAGTAGGATCATATTATTACAATAGACGATCTTTTTAATGTTCCATCACCCTAAAATATCTTCAACAGAAAGTTAACTTCGGTCGATAAGTTTTTTTGTTTGTTTTGTTTTTTATTGTTGTATATTTTTTTATTAAGATATTTTGATGTTTTTATCTATTTAGATATTTTTCATATAATTATTTGTTATTTGTTGTTGGCTTTTCTTGTTACATCTGTGTCCGTATTTCAGTAAAATGTCAGCAAGTTTTGACGACATCCCCTTTCTCAACAGAACAATTAAACACTTTCACGTAATGCGTATACAATAATTATTTTTAAATACTTCAGAAGTTTAAAAGTCGGCCTGAAAACCGTTCGGTCGACAAAGGAACTACAAGCATGCCTTTTGATATTGTAAACCTGAGCATTTATACATTAAATGTGATGGGAAGCATTTGTATAGTTTTGATCTTTTTGCAACTTTTAACGGTATATAGTTTCTGTATTACTTATTAGTTCAGGAAACGACAATTATTCCATTTAAGGAAGCGTTTATCATCGTTATCGTGAATGAAAAACAAAGAAGTAACTTTTGAGTCGGAATTACATCTAGGCCGTTTTCATCAGCAGAAGGAGTATCGTCTGTGGTCTGCTCGCGTGTCAGGGGCAATGGGAGGCGCCGTGCGAGTACGGCATGCTCTAGGTGTTTCCGTGGAGTACATGCATTGTGTCTTGCAAGACACAGATGCCGTCGTGAAGACTAAATTAACATAATTTTATTATCACTATGCATGTTGTCTGGTTTTCTGTTTGGACAAATTGGTACATGTAACGCGAAAAAAAAATCGTTATTAACAGGATTAATACCATTCCATTTGGGAGCTTTTGTAATAATAATAACTAAAATTTGATAAATAATACATGCCAATACATGGTACGTATACTTTCTTGGTTGTACATTGACACATTTACCAACGTACACCGTTGAAAAAATCCATTTTGTACCGATTTTCATTCTGGAGACTTCAGGTTGGCATAATGACGTGACGTCATCGTTTGGCCCATTGAATTGTTCTAGGTCATATATTTTCAAATCACATTTAGATCAGAATTTGGCTTGTCACTCTCTAAGGAGATTCCTGTGGCACCACTCAAAGGGTTAAACGGCCAAACCGGTCGGACCACAGTTGTTCGTTTATACCCGAAATTGTTACATTATAAACGGTCAACCCGGTTGTTCCGGATAAATGCTCATGCCATTAAGGTTGGATTTTAAAGGGCGGAGTTATTGCAATAATGATATCTGAATCTGATTATACTGGAAAATTCATAGGTTATAGATGAGTAAACTGAGCATTGCATTGCAGTCCCCAACTTCTCGTTCACAGGCGAGTCCTGATTGAAACATTTCTTTATCGAACGCACCTGCTGGTAAATGGTTTGTATTGTAGAATTTGATTGGCTCGATTTAGAACATATTGTCCAATCACAGCAAGCTTCTGTTACGGGAGTTGGGTCAGCCATATTTGTTGACATTGGAAGCGGGGAACTGACTCTGCATGAAAAATGGTCCTCGTCGCAGGGGTTGGAGTAGGCGTGATGGTGCTTGGCATCGTCTGGGGCCTCGCATTGTTTCTCTGTTTAGCCATGTCACGAGCTCAAGGAGCTGCATCGTAAGTTTATAGAAATCGTCATAAATCGTTTCACTCCCTCCGCCCAGCTCATGACAGGTTGGGACAAGACGGTCACGTTATTTCTTAGTTTTCGAGATAGATACTGTTGTAATACAAATAGGCCTATTATAACACAATTACATTAACGTTTGTACTTTGACCAACAATTGTAAGGTTAAATGAAGACACTTAGAAGAATCTGCTATAAATTCATCTTAAAATTAAAAAAAACTGAGAAATAAAAAATGCTAGTTCCTCCACCATCAGGTATTTGTTCAGCATTCAGAACTTACTGGACCTACTTTTTTTAATGGGGACAATTCTCGGGCAGTATAAAGTTGTGAAAGTGTGCAACTTTTTGTAGATGGTGAGAAAATTTAAATTGAACTATTATGTTTAATATACCTGTTGTACAATTGAAATTTTTAACATTGTAAATATAATCTATAACAGTAAATAAACAAGCGTTCTGAAACTAGAAGTCGACTAATATAGGCTTTGCCTGTTGTCTAATCCTTTTGTAAATACAATAAAATTTGTTGAAACCAAAGTCGACCATGACATACATATACAGTGCCACACTACTCGCCCTTGAACACCACTACAATCACGGCTCTAACTCCCTGTTATCACAGAATCAACATCATCATGACCACAGGAAAGAGAGTAGTGTGCCTCCACCAGGGATCAAACTAGCGACCCCCAGCTTCTCAGTCAGCTGCTTTAATACTTGAGCTTATGGGAAATTCCTCTAGCAGTAAGCTAGAAGTCGGCAGTGGTCATATATAATTAAAACCTGCCACAATTTAATGAAAACTAAATTTTCAGATATATTCTGGAGATATAACACCTCTACATTAATAAAAAAAAAATCTGTGGATGACTGTGAACTCTGAATCTTGTATGATGTTACATTTACCAATGGGCAGACATTGGTTTAACACAAATCATCAAATTTCTTCCTAGTGCGATATTTTTAAAATACCTCCATTGAAAATTGATATCATAACATCATGACAATAAGAAAAGACAATTACAGGATTCATGGTGGCTGGATGGCACAATAGATTATGTACTTGACTTCACCAAGATAGTCGGGGTTCTATTATAAAGAAAGTAAATTTGAATTAAAATTACTCGATCACCAGATTTTTAAGTATGAAATTGCTTATCCCACTTCTTTTTGAAAAGTACACCTCTTTTCCCCAAAACCTAGACCAGTAATTAATTGAAGTAATGAATATTCAATAAATTTTATGGTACTGTAATAATGAATATGTAATTACCAGCTAATAAATATTATGAGTTACATTCTGAAGTTATGAATATTGAGTTTATAGCAAGAATAGGAACAGAGCTTCTTCTGAAAACTGTCTACATTTCCTTATTCTATTTTGTCTCAACAGAAACCTTGGCATTGTGACAGTCCTTTTGGCGTTGCTCCTGACAATTATTCTTGTGGTGTTACCAAGGGAACCGCTTACCGCATCTGAGGAAGAATCTGTTGTGGTACGTTCTAACCAGTTAACTTAGATTGAACTGAAGTTGAATGTTGGGAATTAACCCTTTCACCAATGTAGAACATAATGGACTCATGCATCCAGATAAATGTATGGTAGAGTCTACTAAAGTTTCCTAGGGGTGAAAGGATTAAGGAGTCCTAGAAATAGTAAGTTTATGTGAACTGACTTGTTTGTTTCAAATGTTACAGTTGTAAGTCTAGTGGACCTGCATATGTTAATGCAGGCCTAGACTGACCTGTTTGGTTCAAATGTTGTTCTCAAATCTTCGAAAAAATAATATCAGACCAATATTTCAATCTAGGTTACGTTGCCCTATAAATACAGACATAAAAGTACAGTCCATTACATTTTGATGTGGTAGAATAGATATAATCAACATGTGTTTGTAGGAGAAAACCTCTGAAAAATGAAGATTTAATCAAAATAACTGCAACGTGTGCAGGAATGATTGTGGAACATGAAACTCTGGATTTGATATTAACCTCAGGCTGAATTTTTTTTAATTCAATTTTTAATTCTACATTTCTCACCCTCATTATATATTCAACAGTATGTTCATGCAGTATTGTAAATTATTTCTTATTTTTTTTTTGAAGTTTATGAGTGTTTTATCATCTACAACAGCAAAAGAATTCGTTGTGAAAACGATGATATGACATCATGTTTTGCAACAAATTTGTTTGCTATTGACATTTTTTCCATCTTCGAACATGTAAATCTTGGTTTAAGTTTGTAAATGTGTATTTTCTGTGTTGTTTGGCCCTAAATGACAAAAATTGTCAATTGTCCGTAAAGGAATACAAAAAGTAAAACAATCTGACATCTCATAACCAATTAATTCTGATATTTTTGCTGTAAAACAATACAGAAACAAAACCAATAAAATAACTTCTTATATTTTCCAACAGGTATATGATTACTCGATTATCTACCGGTCGTTACTAATCGCTGGATGTGGCCTCTTCCTGTTAATTGGACTGGGTGCCTACCTAACAACCCATGTCATGGAGCCACACTACGCAAAACCACTCCGTCGGCTACGCACATAGAGGTCAAGGTCATCATGAGGTGGTCAAGGTCATAGTCAGCAAGGTGCTTAGAAACATATATGTCAAGGTTATAGTGAGGAGCTCCTAATAACAGAAAGGACATTTCAAGTGATTGGAACTTAGAAATAGGTTTCTGTGATATTTTATAGAAAGTTTGCTTGAACGTATGTACCTGTGATAATATGGACAGAGTAAAGTTTTGTTCATGGAAAAGTGTTCAAAAACTTGAATAGGGTCGAGAAAGTTCCTGCAATTCTCATTTCATTGAAGATGTGGGAGGTCAACTTGACCATAGGCACTTGACCACGACTAGAATATAGTATATAGCAAGCGTGATGAGACTCTCAACAGGCCAGTAGTAAGGTGTGGTCATCATATTGTCATTGTATGGTCAAGTGTGATCACTGGACAGAATATTACAGTGGTGACAGTCACCAGTCAGAAAGATCTTAGAGACATTCATCACTGAGCAATAGTCAGTAAAATTGGAGCAGCATACTCAGCAGAGACCAGTACTAGTGGTCACTGGTCAGAAGATAATGTTAGAAAGAGTGGAACCACATATTCTTTTAATTCAGTTTTTATGGGCACTTTTTCACTATACATTGGGCGACCAGGTCGGTGGAAGTGTCCTGGCCTAACTGTGCTACAGTTATATCCAAAATAAAATTAAGGGGAGGTTACTGTTTATATGTACAGTACAGTGGGACAGGGATCCTTCAGCTCAGTAAAATACAGTTGATCATTTGTATTGAGATTGGAATCTTTGGATTTCACAGATAATATTCTTGAAGACAACAATGTGAATGACTGGATATTTCTTCACATCTGCTTACATTTAGGTGTCGAGTTGGACCCTGTGATTGAAGGAATAATTCTACAACCAAACATTGCTCTGTATAACCTATCTCTATACCTTCTAATTCTATACCAACATCAACTGTTAAAATTTATTTTTATATTGAAAGAGAGATCTGTTCAGAAGAATGTCACGCCTTTACTAGATCTCAATTTTAATCATCTTTGTAGTGCTACACAAGTTTTTAAGTCCATATTTTACTTTGCTTTTTATTTATTTTCCATTAGTTGTGATTTGTTATTATGCAAAGAAAGAAAACATTAAATCTCATTATGTATGGCTGACACTAGGGTATTATTGTATGGCTGTAAAGTGTATGTCAGTAAGATGGATAGTGTATGATTGGTTTGTCTGAAGTATGAATGATTATGTAAAAAGGTTAAAATATTTTATATATATCATATTTATCTGGCTATAAGCCCAAAAACTTATATTGAAGGTTAAATGTGGTACATGAAAAGAAATATTTATATAAATATTATGATAAAATAAAAACAGATATAAAACAAAAAAAGTAACATGACTTTGTTTTATTTCATATATGATTAAGATAAAACACTAAGCCACATACATACTTGCCATGAGGACTGTTATTATGTTGTACATTGTACACAGGACTGTCCCTATTTAGGAGGGAGACTTCCGATTTTGGACCCTTAAATTTAGTGTTTTTAACCAGTGAATCTGCTAAACTATTCCTATATTCTAAGATGTAATGATTTCATCTGAAAGAGCAACTCAAAATATGCCATTGTAAAGGGTTATTTTGTCTCTAGGGGGTATATACCAGGTACACACATGTATTTGTTTTAATTTTGAGCATGCAGAATCTCCCCCATGGAAATTTCCAAAAGCTGGCAAGTATGTACATAATAACATGAGTGTGAATCCGCTTACGGCTGCATTCGTTTATCACGATCCAAACGGTTAAACCGGTTTGACCAGAGTTGTTTATGAAATAATGTTGGACCCAGTAAACTGCTGCTGCTTTCAGGCGAGCCTTGATAAAGCCTTGGAATGTGATAAACAAATGCGGCCACAGTCACTTGAACAGCATGATGTTGTATGATCCAAACAGTGTCCACTTGGAAATCCACTTACATTTACTTGTTTATTGATTTAAATAAAATATTGTGTACAAATAAAACACAACACAGAAACAGATAATAAATTATTTATAAAATTGATATGTAAATGTCAAACAGTTAATAGCTTTGTAACAAATAGAAAAGTCCATATTTGCACCAGGCCATGAAGTACAATCACATATTCCAGATTGTAGCAGGAGAAATCAGCAGAAAACACTAGTACTATAGCCTTCAATTTGACATAGACATGTTCTGGCTTGTATAGAGTTAATTCTATCAAATTTTCTATTTAAGGTCTGCTACAGTCTATGATATAGCCTAATCCCTTCCACCTTGTATCAGTATAAGAAATTTTAAATCTTTCGTAGTCTCCTATTTGTTTGATACTTCCAGGCTGGTATCAGGAGAAGTCTGTTGAGCTTTTCCTGATCTCCATGGCCTCGTAATCAGGTATTAGAGCGGCCACTTTTTCCCTCATATCTGCCCTTCTCTTCTCGCGAGCAATCTCCCTCTTGCGCTCTAGTGGGTAATCCTTTATAGTTTTGAATGTCTTTTTCAGCAGAGACCTGGCAAAGGGAAAAAATAAATGTTACAAATTATTTGCAACAGACACCTGGCAAACGGACAAATAAATATTACAAACTAGAGATTTGTTTTTGTGAACAAAAACGTATGTCTCCCCTTTAACAGTTTTAAACGTTACTGCCAGGACATGATATTCCTGAAAACTTTGCACTTATTTGACCTTTGACCTCGAGTGCACTGTACATCTTCTGTGGGTGGTGCAGATATATTGCAAATTTTATCAGGATATCTTCAACTTGGCACTTACATGTATTCAACCTTATCACTAGAGGAACTGTCTAAATCATAAAATGTATATATGAACAAGTTCTGATTGTAATGGAGGCCAATAAAGAAGCCCTCAAAACTGACCCCATAGTCACAAATAGTGCTGGGATAGAGTTCACAATGCCAGCATATACTTGCCTAATAAGTTTAAGCAAAATTAGACACAGTGAGGGACTGTTGCGTCAGCTTAGCATACACCTTTATATGTTTGAAACAATCATACTTTTTTTACCTTTGACCTTGGGGTCAAAGTCACAATGACCTAATGACAGTGCAGGGTGATGCAGGTATACTTCAAGTATACATCAAGAGATCTTTAATGGTTTTAAAGTAACAGCCAGACAAGACAATGTTAGAAGTACAGAACCAGTACTAAATTATATAATCTTTCTGTCTCACTTTATTCGAAGTAATTGAGACATAATCATTCACTACCGAGACCTAGCCATAACTGAGCAGTAAAATCTGTCTTCACCATTTAATATCAAAAACGGGCCGAATCATTTGGTCAGTCTGAGAGTATTTTGATTGAATCATTTGGTCAGTCTGAGATCCAATATGAAGTCGGGATGAAATAGACAGACACCAGTCTTTCAGAGACACAAAGTATGTCAGATATTACAAGCAAAGATGCCCTTAAAATCTTAAAAAATCTTAAAGTCAGGTTTTGTTGTAAAAATATCTGGGAGTGGGGCAAGGAGGCACTCTAACACAGGGGTTTAAAATCTTTTTGAATTTAGAGTACTAATGTCAGGATGATACTTTGATTCTACCTGCAGCCTAACCCATATTTTCATAGCAATATTTGAAATTTTCAAAAGCCACAACAGAAAATCCACTTCCCCTGGGTGTCAAGCTTGTTCACTTATACACTCCTATTTTGTCTTCCTTGTCCTCATTACATATTCCTGCTAAACAATTTTGACCTTGTCACTCACAACTACAATGTACATGTATAATTTAATAATTGCCTCTTAGATTCTCCATCTATTTACATCTGAGTTGCTCACCTTCTATAGTGGTCGGTGGCCAGCTGTTGACTTGCCACGCCCCTCCCTCTCTCTTTCTGGGCGTATTCGTACCAGGCACGAAGCACCTTACACTTGGTGTTACGCTGATGAATCCGCCGAGCCCGTCCCTCCATTATAGTTGTATGGTGTTTAAACTACAATAAAACAAGGACGATTGGATTGTGTGGACATGGGGATGGGAAGAAACCTTCTCCAGAACCGTTACTCATTCATATTTTTATGAACTCTCAACAAGATCCAAGACATATGTTCTGCTAATTTAAAGTAAAACTCACTGGGTTTGATACTCAGCAGACAACTTCTGTCACAGGCACATACAAAAGACTTTGTTATATTGAAGGCAAGAATTCGCACTAAGAGGTCAACAAGTTTTACTGTATTACGTTTCATTTAATGACTTTTAAGTACAGTAAAACAAATGCTACTGATAATACATTTCCCCTATTACAGATCAAGAAAGTCACAGATGAGGAAACAATTTAATTATTTAATGTTTTTCCAGTTAAAGAGAAGTGACTGATGAGAAAAGTAATATATTATGTATCTTACGTTTCTCCAGTTAGAAAAGAAGTGACGGACTAGGAAGTAGTTGTACATCTGGTCAGCTGTAGCCTCCTTCTGAGATACAATGTCCTTGACATTGGAACGCCAGCACTGCAACGCTAGTCTGTAACAACCAAACGTTGTCAGAAACATACTTATACTGTATTTCAACTGTCTCTTTAAGTAGTTGTCTCCTGCAAAGTTACATAAAGGCCACGAAATCTCAAAAAGTTTTTTGATGTTGGCAAAGCCTTAAAATATTTTCCACATAATTGTTCAAGAAATCACTATCATACCACCATAAAATACTGGGATTACTCAACTGATCTGTCCTAAAACACAGTAATTTTATGATATATTGTGACTGTCATCATACAGTTACAGTGTAATTAGACAGCTGCTGACATGCATACTACTGGTAAGTTGATCTCTAAATATAAGCTTATTTAAATAGTTTTAATATTCTACACCTAGAAATTATAGCTTTGTGCTTCAGGACCCTTTTCTACTGATGTATACTTGGAGAACACTTCAAGTATGCACGAGGTATACTTACAAGTACATATACTCCAAGTATACTTATAAATATACTCTATATATCATGTATCAGTTCTATCTTCTTGTAATATGATGTATATGTAACTGTTCTGTTTCACTGTGTCTTGATAAAGGAGCGGATCGCTCCGAAAATTTGACAACCTAAACTTGTCCACACTGTTGGAATTACTTCTTTGCCCCATATAAATATAGAATACATACACATCCAAAAAAGGATTACTAATCACAAAATGAAATTAATATTGGCCATGACTTAAAAATGAAAAGCGATGATAAATATGATACAATCATAATTTTTCCATAAAGCATACAATACAATACTTAGATTGTTAGTGCTCTTACACGCTTACATAATAAACTGGACCATATCGAAACTTTAAAAAAAACAGCAGACAAGATAACCACCGCAACCATCTCGTGAAATAAAAAATAAGCGCAATTGAAAGTTTTTTTAATGATATCAGACTCTATCTAATATTCGGAAAACCAAATAACTTAATCAAGTATCCATAGTGATCAATGGAAAAAAGCTTACATTTCCAAAATCTTAAATCAAATTCAGTCACATCTCAGCTCATATTTCAAAAAGAGAGTCATTGAATTTTCTGTGGCGTTTGAAAAACCAGAAAAAGAAAGAAAGAAATATTATCAAAGTATAAGTCAGAGTAAAACATTGGGTACGAACATTTGCGACATTGATCCATGCAACAAATTATCGTTAAACACATAAGACTTTTCAAGCACCATTAAAAGGTAAGAAACTAGTAAGAAGTTTGCAAATAAAGATTAGTTGTCAAAGTATGGGAATGGCTAATCAAATACTGCAGCGTATAATGGTACGAATTAAAACATATACTTTCCCTCAAGATGTTGCATATAATTACCCTCCGGTTTTATCTTTAATGCAGGTTCTGAATATAAATAGTATTGTGCATGTTAGTTTTCGTCCATCAAGTAAATAAAAGAAAGAAAGAAAGAAAAAAGGAATAAAAGAAAGAAAAACCAAAGAAGAACGAAAGAAAGAAAGAATAAAAAAGGAAGGAAGGAAGGAAGGAAAAGACACAAAGTAATATTTGGTGCCAATAATATCTACAAACAGTCAGCTCAAGGTGAAATTGAATTAAAGATGTGATGGACATGTTCAACTTGAAAGTTACTCCACGTTACAATTAGACGATTAATTAAGATGTAGTACTGCATAACGTAAATAAAGATAATAATCCAAATCTGATTTGTAAAATTGGCCATGGCATAAAATTGGTATTGATATATTGATACTATAACAGAATAAACACATTGAAGATAACTATCGCAATCTACTTACGTTCCTAGCTCCTTATTTTTTTTTGCGATCCGTCTCCTAAAAAATGGATTATATTTTTTTTGACTATATTATCAACGATTACAGACTGTAGTTTTACTGTTTCCGATTTTTCTACCGATAATATAGGCCCAAACCGGAAAATTAATTGACCCAATAGACAAGCGCGCTGGTTTGATACAGAAAACATTACTTGATATATGATTTGTTTTTGGTAACAAACATTTGGTAAAATAAACAAATTGTAAAATACTTACAGCAATTCCTCTATTTTGAGTGCAGCCAATTCATCCTTCATTCTATATGGTAAAAACAAAAAGCATTAACGAAAAACACGATGTAGGCATGTAAACATTTTCCTTATCTACCTTCTCATTATTTACCTATTTACTAACAACTTGATGAAAAAAATCAAATGAATCAGGATTTTTAAAAATACGTTTATTGCCACAGTTATTGTCTTTTAAATAATGCATATTGCAAAATGTTATTCAAAACGAATTCAATTGATGATGATAACAGCGTGGAATCTAAGTTTGTAAAAAGAAGTTAAAAGTTTACGTCTTTAGTCGCTCTGACTGCTGCTTGCTGATCCTGCAAAAAAAGTATTTAAAATTAGTAAAATTCAAAATCTCAGTTTTGCGTGATCAACATTTCCTTACATCTTCTACTGGAGATGAATTGACATTTTAAATAGCAATATCAATAATGGATAGTGTCTTTGAGGTTGGGTCCTTTTTCATTGCTTTACAGATTTCATTTCCTTAATTGATGCAACGATTTTGTATTCAATGCGCGGCAATTGATTGCAAATGTTCAGCGAAAAATGAATTTTTGAGACTCAAAATGGGGGAGGGATTAGAGACAACTTATAAAAAACATATTCATAAAAAAATGAGGTGACCAATGGAAAACAACAATACCTGCGTTTGGAAATGTATTATAAGCAAGCAAATGGTTATTCGTAAAAGAAAGTAAAAAATAAAGTTTTTTCTTAATAAACACTTCAAGATTTTATCAAGCCATTCTTTCAATATATTGCCTTGGGTCATTGTTCGTGATGATTATTTATTTACAAATGGTCATGTGCTTATTTTTCAATATTTAAAAAATAAGGTTTTTGTTCATTGTCCCATTGTTTACCTCATTGCAACGGTTTAGTAACTTATAGCCCATCTGATGACCCAAAATCCACTTTCGAGATAATCACAACTGTACCTATGAGAAGAAGGAACATTTAAGTATCAAGCCCCCTTCTCAAAATACTTTGTTAACTATGCCGTCACATCAGAATGAATTGGGTAGTATCGCCCGATGTGACATTATAATTCATGGCAACTGTTTCTCCGATCGGAAGCCGGAAGACTATTTCAAAGAGAAGCGTATGGGTTTCCAGTTATTAACAATATCGGTCCTCAAACTCGTGATAGCCGGTAAATATGCTGATATAAATTAATTTTCAAACTGTAAAAGTCATCTGGTTGACCTTGTTACTTTATACATTATGAAAATTTTACCCTGAAAGAGATCAACGTAATAACTAGGCCTCGGACAAGAAACTTTTATATAGTAATATATTATCACTCACCTCTTAGTCATCCAACTAACACGTCTCAAACTATTCAAATGAAAAAGAAGGAAAGCATCATAGATACATGTATATTTATATCTGAACAAATTTTAAGTTATAGCTACAGCAAGGATGGTGATTTAACATTTACACCAAAATTTGGAAGGGTGAATTTTCGAAATGTCTTATCCCAAAACAAATCGTGTTAATTTATTGCCTAAAAGGTGTTGGTGGGTATTAAGGCTTCGCACACTAAATGATGCTTCTTGAATGAATAAAACAGAGAAATTTAAGAAAACCAAGACCGCCAAATTAAAATGTATTTAGGTGTTTATCATTTGACAAAATATGGGTGAATTTGTTGAAGTGAAAACTGCCTTTGTAGAAAATAAAAGCCGTTGCCAAGTATGAGAAATATCCTTGAAATGTTTTGTATTAGAGAGAAAAAAAGTCTCCTTCTCCATGAAGGAAAAACACTTTCAAATTTCGCGAATAACAAAGGCGTGCTTTGGACTTTCCGTTTGATATAAGGGATGATGGATACATATTACGAAAGTCAAAAGTCTGATAAACAAAAAAACACTAAAATAGCATGATCAGTACTATACATTGTTACAATATGGCTGCTACTTAATCTTTCTTTTTCTGTCGGGGGGAGGGGGGGTAAACATAATTATTGACTTTGAATTCAACAAGATATACTTACGACAACTCCCAGTAATGCATATGTTTCATACTGTAATACATAATATATACAAGTCATGAATAATGGAATAATTAATATATACCTATATAAAATCTAAATATTGTACTGTATGCAAGGGACTGAATAAGGCAACAAAAACGCATTTGGGCACCAGTTTGTTATAAATATGATAACAATTGACATTTAAAATCTTTAAACTATTTTGATGATTATAATTGGAATAAGAAGCGTCTGCAATAAATAAAATTCAATTCTAAGACTATTTAAAACGGAATCGGAGTGAATACCCGTATCAGTACTATTGTACAGCGATTATAAATCGCCAAAGTTTTATTTTCGCACACGATCAAACATTACTAAAATAAATCCTTACAGTGTCGTATCCTTTTTCACCGAGAGCACGTTTCACTATCAATTATATTTCCTACTAAATGTATCGTTGCCCGCGTAGCAAACAGCTAGGCAGGAAATTGTACGAGGTGTTCCTTTATCTAACATATAGTTAGTCTTGACTTTTGACCAGTGACGAGTTGCCCCCCTCCTAACAGAATAAAGTAGGACTTTGACCAGTAAAGAATCGTTCATCTGTTGGTAGAAGAAATAAAGACAAAACTTTTGACCGGTAAAGAGTTATTTCAATTATGTAAGAGAGTTAACTAGGACCAGTGATGACTAGTAAAGGTATTTCTATATTTTGGGGGTGAGGGATGTCAATTCTAGGATATTGATGTCAGAACACAAGCAAGATAATTCGACGCTTTATATTTTGACTTTTTGTCGATCAATAGGTCAATTCTATTTACTCTGTTTATATAGCAAGGTCGCCTTTATCAATTCCAGTCATTAGTTTACCAGATAGTTTCAAGTGACATGTATATGTAAATTAAAATATACTTACACAACTTCCAAGTTCTTTATGTTGTCTAATCTAAAGTAAAATAGGCTTAAGTCATTAATAATGTATAAACTGAATATATATAAAACTATATTAAAGACAGCATTAAGTGCATTGTTCAAGTTAACAAGAACTCAACATCAAATATAAACACTAGGTATGAACATTATTCTGAAGGGTTATAAATTGTATAAACTACAAATGCCTCGTTGCTTTTAATTCCCCAATTCGAAGTTTGCTTGGAATAACAAGCCGACCTGCTGACTGTTTATTCATTTTGACATCATATCTTGAACTGAATAAGTGAATAACATAACGTATATATAAATATTATCATCAAATTGTTGCTTAATGGTATTGAATTTACATTATGTATTTTGTATGAATGAAACATTTTTAATATTTGTGTCCTCTCGATTGTTTTCGTATAAGTGAATATACTTGTTCCCTTTACTCTGGATAAGTAAATATGTATCAATGTGGTTATGAGTAGATTTTTACGACAGTTACATTTTTTGTATTTTGTTCCCAGCAAGGAATTCAGTTATACTAGCAGTAAGTAAAAGCATTACATACCTGTCCTTCTCAAATCTGTTCCAACATCAAATGAAATGGTTATCGTTAATTTAGTAAATAAACACATACATATTACTGCTCCAAAAATGAGTTGTTTTATCGGTGTATGATTATTTTTTTTTTTTTTTTTTATAAAAAGAGTTGATATTTATAAAAAAAAAAATTGATGCGTGTTGTATTTTAACAGGACATTAAAACATGTGAGGATTCGAAGGATCTGAAATGAGAATCGTGAACTATTAAAAAATTAAATGCATAAAAAATTACGTACGCTGTACTTGCATCCCTGACGTTGCTCAGTCTGAAATTAAACGTAGAATATGTTAATTCACATAGAATTGCTATTATGCAAGCCTAACTGGTTAATGAAGCAACCATAGTATTTTGAATGCAATCGTGTGATGTTTCAGAAAACTTTGTTATAAAAAACAAACATGTTTCATAATGATCAGATAAAGCATCCTAATGTTTTATAAATGACTTTATAATTTATGCAGCTTAAACAAGACAGGAAACTGCATTTGTTGAGAAAACATAATGCATATATAGATATTTAATGTTCTCAGGTGAAACATATATAACTGGCGTCAACAAGTAGGGAACTGATAAACGTATACTCACATTAAAGGAAAATGAGACATTATCCTGCAAAAGTGAAAAGGAAACAAAAACATAACTTTTTAAAGTAAGTCAAAAATAGATCTGATTTATAGTTATGGTTTTGTTGTTAATAATGTACAAGTCTCCGCCATCCACACTATTTTCGTAGATTGGCAAAATGTTAAAATGAACTCTTAACTGTTTTGACAATAAGACAAGATACAATGCCTTTCGTTCCACTTCTCGGCATTAAAACCGAACAAAAAAAACAAAAACAATATCCCTACTCAGCTCCTAAGTTTATAAATTATAGTTATATAATTCGCGTTCGGCATTTGTTGTGAATTCCAGTATTATGTGTAAAGGAATTTAACAAAAGCGGAAGACATTCACAAAGACTGCAAGATAAATAAATGGCCGTGTACATAGGTAAAACATCGCAATTTCAACCATGTCCTTACTTTATCAAAGCTACAACAATTGAATCTAATAAAATATTTTTATATTACAGCATATAAACTGTTTAAACAATGATTAATAGATAACCAATAAGTGTCTTCTCTGATATTATCTTAAACCATTTATTGCTATTATATATAGTTCGTCACAAGTAACAAAATGACTCGGGATAAAAACTCTAACCATGTAGTCCCGCCTCCTCTGGTAGGGAACTTTGGGTCACAATTGATCTGCAATACTGTTGTTTGCCGTTAAGATATCATTAAATAACATTTTAGCTTTTAGTTAAAAGCAAACGCATATTTCCAAGATATGTGTTTCAAGGAATATTAAGAAATTGATACAGTGATTCTTATTTGGTTTCCCGCTTTCCTTGAATATGAAAATGGATACGTAACTTATAGATATTTTTGTCTTTATGCAATTTCGAACATAGGAGTTTTCACATGCAGATATATCATATATGTTAATGCGAAATACTATCATAAATATGAGTATACATTAATCGGGAAAAATACTTACTCATTTACGATGCCTTCTCTTTTGCTGTGTAAGAAAAAAAACATATTGTGGATAATATTTGTTGAATGAAGTTTTATTCAATGAAACAAATATGAAGCACAGCAAATATCAGTTCAGGAAAAAATCAGTATTGTTATCAAAGCAATATAATAAATATATAAATATAAGTTATCACATACCGCACAATATAATCACTCACACTTAGCATGTATCATATACATTTTAAAAACTGGTAAGCATATACAGTTTGAATATTTGTTTTTGTAACGCTCAACGTACAAGCTGCTCAAATACGAAAGCCACAGCTTAATGGGCCATATGTAGGGAGAAGAAAATGAGATTGGAGTGACTGTCACTAACTGTTAAGATAAGTATTTTTGAGTTGTTCAAGCTATATTTTATTCAATAAAATATAATATTTTAAAGAAGTCATCTTCCTTGGAATCTGAAAAAATCATCCGTTTGAGCTTTTTCGGGACGTACTAAAATAATTGTACATTATCTTCATGACAATCAGATATATAACATATACATTATTATCATATATAGATAATATATAACGGCCAATAACACATAAATTTAAATATCCACAAATCACGTTTCAGTAAATCGGACTGCAGAAAATATGCATAGCGAACATTAATATCTGATTAATATCAATTCATTAATGCATAAAGTGTGGATATCATAATCTGTGCATATACTCTGAATACATAATCGTGGCTATTACGTTCAAGGCAAACATCGTATACTGATAATTCCACAAGTAGAGTCGACTTCCTGGTATCTTAAAATATGAGCATAAATCACCAACATATGAATGCAAGTATGAAGATTGATAATAAATACCAGTCATACGAGATACATTTCATATACAAATGTACATTTTAATATAAACAGTATATATTATTGTTGAATTCGATATTGCGACCTTCTTTAACTTAAATATTGTACCATCTTTCTTTGTCAGTTATTCATCACAACAATTTTGAAATGTCAATGTTTGACTGTACAATTTTGATAGAGAGTAGCGTATACAATCTTGATGCAGTTAAATCTTCAAGCAATAATGAGAGTATATTTCAAACCTGTGATCTTTGTTTTCAAAATCGGTCATTCTGAAAAGAAACGATGATTTTTTATAGTGATATGAGTGGGGGGAGGGATCGAATTTACGAATGTTACACGTTACATTTTGTATCTAATAAACATATAAAAACGAGTATATTATTATATGTACTGTTACTGTACGCAACTGGTTTAAGCCAATAAATAATCATTGAGAGCAACATTGCATACTTGGTTTTTTTTTTTTTAAATAATGAGAGATCCAATTAAAAGTGTTACAAAATATCTTCAGAATTTTCAAAAGAATCGTCTTTGTTACATTTAGAATATTGAGTTGTTTTCGATATTTATTGAATATGTCGGCTGCTTGAATATAATACCATCTTTGTTTTGTCTTACAATGACAAATTTAAGCGTACAAAAACCGTATGTAAAATAGCAGTTGTCCATTCGTTTCATAAAAATAAACTTCAATCAGATATATTCAATAAATACCACTGCTAAATCTTAACCTAAATACAAGATTGATTAGAGTAAAATTAGACAGAACCAACTATGAACTGCATTTTCCAATATTTAAACATGCAAAATTAGGTGCTTATTAATCATCGGTTGATTTAAAAAAAAAACAATGAAAATAATTTTTAAAAAACTTACAGTTCCCACCAATTCAAGAGCTGGATACATCTGAAACAAAGTTGATCTACCTGATTTTAAAGTTTGTCCCTAGGTTTTGCTCTAACTATCAACGCGAAAACCAAAATCGAAAGGCAAGCCAAATCAGGCCAAATAATTGCAATGAAGAACCTATGTACATTTTATTCACCAGACAAAGAAAGGAATGTCAGTGTAAATGTCTTTCCAATTATAAAAAATGCTACTTAGAGGCAAATCAACATTTTACAAATATACATTTAATTTGTAATTCGGATTTTGTTGATGTTTTCACTTGTACAGATTTCAGTCTATCAAACATAAAATAACAGATTTTACCAGAGAAAAAAACTAGAAATGTAAGCCAAAAGCTAACTAATACCCCCGCTGCTGTATAAACCAGAACTGTTAGCTAAAGGCTTGCTAAGGTAAAGCAATGCAACGCAATCCATAGTATCCCACCAGTAATTATTTCTTTATTGACTGAGCTGTGCACTTAATTAAGTATACTGGTCACTTACATACTTTCTGTACTCCCTCCCCATGCCAAAACATACTTACATACCAAATTTTGTAAGCCCAGTTGAACCAGTTTTGCTAAAATTGTCCTATTAGTTAAGGAGAAGATGTCAGGACAAATATTTTTAACAAATGGCCATATCTCCTTAAAAAGGGTCGAAATGAAAAAAATACTAGCCTGATGCACGACATCAGGGGATAATTACCATATCTGTAAACTTTCATTGAAATCGGCCCAGTAGTTTATGAGGCTCTTTTTAAAAGGGTTGGAATGAAAAAGTACTTCTATGATGAACAATGTCAGTGGGCAGTTACTATATCTGTGAAAATAATTTGAGATTGTCCGGGTAAATTAGAAGAAGTTGTCAGGACAAGAATTTTTCAAGAAAGGGCCATAACTCCATAAACAAGTGTGAAAATGTTATTTTGAAAATGAATTATGATAGTGTACAGTGTATAAAATAACTGTTATTTTGATACTAAATAAGTATACATGAAGTAAGCGTAGTTATACTTTTAATTAGAAAAACATGCAACATTTTCACAAAATTTAAATTTTACCAACATTGCCAACTTGCCTATATATAGCTACAATAGTAGTCTATATTTGAACCTTCTTTAAAAACTGTCCATATAATATATTCTGTCTACAGAATAATTTTTATGTAATATCAAAACCGGTAAAATACTTTTTCTAGCTTGCCAAACATGATCAATACCCGATTTCACATAATCATGGATATTTGATTATCAACGTTTATTATGGTATTACGATGCGATTTCTGTTTTTGTATCATACCAAAACACTGTATTATATTACGCATGTTTTAAATTTATGTGCAGTAGTAATAACTCATGAATATGTTTTCTGACAAAGTAATCTTTCCTCAGGCCCCGGTTTCATCAACGTTCCTTAACTTTAAGGAGCTCCTTAAACCAGCTTTTTCCTTAACTTTAAGGAAATTCCTTAACTTAAATAAAATCGCGTTTCATGAAGCTTCCTTAACTTAAATCCT
>JAUMHH010110641.1:0-21391 GCA_032359455.1 Chlamys rubida
TTGTAGACGTTTTGCCGGGTGCCACATGTAGTGCTGGTTACTGGTTTGTTGTAGACGTTTTGCCGGGTGCCACATGTGGTGCTGGTTACTGGTTTGTTGTAGTGGGTCAGTTAGTGTTATGGTTCTCTTCAGTTCCTGTTGTCCGTTCTGGTGGATTTTTACTTTAGATTTTGTCTTTTGTATGGAACCCTGTAGTATCTATTCTCTCCATCCATTCCTACTTTATTCCTATACCGTTCTTAGACAGGAAAG
This sequence comes from Chlamys rubida, assembly GCA_032359455.1. Taxonomy (NCBI): domain Eukaryota; kingdom Metazoa; phylum Mollusca; class Bivalvia; order Pectinida; family Pectinidae; genus Chlamys; species Chlamys rubida. The sequence continues at coordinate 253 of JAUMHH010110641.1, forward strand.
TGTTGAAATGATTTATGTTTAACAGGAGAGGAATTGTAAAATCTATGTGATGTAAATAAAAAATAAATAAAAAGTGTTGACAAAGCTATTTTTAAAAAAAATGGAGGCCCGAAATTCAAACTTCTAATTCCATAATTCAATTTATCAGTTCATATTCGCCTTTTTACACCTTCAGTGCCAATGATAAAAGGCAGGTAGTGACAGTGAGTGAGAATATAAGAGGGCCGCAAATCACTCGGTATATACAGTGTTATGTGGATATTGAACGAGATTGCATCTACAGACTTGAGATAATCGTATAAGCAGTGTCTCGCCCAGGTGAGAAAGTCAAGAGTTAACCACGGGTCCATAAACACACTATATGTACATGTATATCGAAGTTCATTTACTGAGGCTAAGGTGACGTCCTACTGTCGTCTGAAGGTCGTTTGTACAGAGGATTTAGAAATAGCGTCATGTTTTTAATACAAACTACGTCAGCATTATAAATACTATACAGCACAGGTGAGCGATCGTGTAAATGACAGGTCGAGTCTACCTGCGACAGTGGGCGTGGTTAGGCTGCTGTTATCACGAGCCTTAACTCCGCCCTAGCTGTTCCAATTATTGGCTTCACTCTCGACTTTTCTATAAGAGCGGGTGAGTAAGTTACTATTTTCATCCTCAAACAACATTTGTTGCTTTCTTGGCAAAGTTCCAGCACGTTGCAGACATAACAGCCCTCGGCCTATAATTCAATATTTCGCGAGGAGTAAACGGTTTACAGACTGTGTATACTAGCAGTGGCTGTACCACTGACCCATTGACGGATTGCTAATGGTTTTTGTCCTGTCATCAACCCGCAACACAACGCATAGTTAGTTTACAGCAAGCTCGGCGTCCTCATGAGGATGCGTTTATAGATAATAATACTTATTCATTTAGCTATTTTGATAGCTTGCAATGATCTCGGATTAAACATGCAGGATTTTTGGTGTGTAATTCTTCACATAAGACATGTATGATGACAACCAAGACTGTATTTTCTATGCCATTTTTAATTAAAGCTGATCAATTCCTAACTTAATATTTAAAACAGTGAGATGAGAATCCCAGGTAATAAATCTATAGATAAGTAGAAATAGATGCACTCTACAAACACGCGCTTGTTTTTGTAGAACTAAACCTTCAGTTTTCCAAAAAAAGATTATTTCAGATAAAAGATTCAATATTGCTATCAAATGACGTTAGAGAGTGAAACGTTCTATCTACACTTTTAATGTGTAGGTCTAATACCGGACAAATACAGATGCTATTAGGTTATGGTAACACGTGTCACGTTCTTTAACTTCTTCCTGACAAATAAATATTGGTGATAACTTGTTGGCTGTATGGTGAGACTGCTTTCACGAATTCAATGTACATGTATCAGGCGTAGATTTATCGGCATGGTCGAACGACTTTCACAAATAGACACTGATGCATTTATTAGATGTAATTCCATGGTCGAACAATTATCACGGGTACCGATACGTGTGCCGACCAGCTTCCACGTAGTGTTTATGGTAGATTTGACGGCATGGTCGAATGACTCCCACGGGAGTTCTACATGGTCGATCGACTCGCATGAACACCGTCTCGGTGGTGAATCTGTCTGTCTGGTCGAATGACAGTCAAGCTTAGTGGTAGATTATATATTACTCCAAATTATATTTACTGCTATCTAAAAATCCCTTCTACGTTTGGGTCTATAAATACACATTCTCTTATATATATTCGTGTGCATTATTGTAATTAGCTTTCATGAAACGTCTTTAAATCGCTGATTATGTATACACGTACATTTCTAAACACCGTTCCAACAAAACATGAGAAACACATACATCAAGGCAATATACATTTATTCATTATTCGTCACCTTCATTTTTGTCTTTTCGTTCTTTTTACATTTTTTTTCTTTCTTTTCAATATAAAACGTCTCCTCAACTTTTCTTACAAAAATAAATTGATTGCATGATCGTGAGGTAGACCTGTCGGCCACCCACACCAGTACGTCACTGAACAATGAAAACATAAGCACTTGGGGGAAAAGTTGTTAAGACTCTCGTAGATGCTTGTAAACCAAGATTTAAATAAATAATAAAAAAGATAGTCTGGTTAAAGGTTGAAAAACAAACCAACATTGTAATAGACAGGGTATAATTGAGCAAAAAAGGACCAGAAGAAACGTCCAATGAACAGATGTAGGTTAGAAGGGTCAGAAGAGGCACGTTGTATAGTGACAGTAGAAGATTCGAACCCACGTCCACATATATACAAAACAATGATGACTGGAATAGCACGTGCTCAACAAATTTACCTATTCAAAATGTATTACTACCCATATTTTATCTATTACCTTCAACAATGTATCGAATTCTTCATACCAGCGATATGTCGGTAGAACTTCTCGGTTAAACGTTAGTGACAAGTTATACTGTATAGCACTTTATTTTCACAGGAGATAATTGTTCGCGGTAATTTACAAGAAGACTAATTTACTTATTTAAATGTTTCACGAATAATAATTCCATATTATAGATTACCATCATTTTTTGCAAAAACATCCATGCATTAGCGAATACAGGCATAGTTCGCGAAATAAAGTACACGCGAAAATAAATTGGTTTACAGTATATTTATGATTGTAGATACTCTTCTTTTAACAGTATAACAGGCAGATGTTCTGGAGTTTTACCGTAATCAAGATGTAAAGACAGTATCGGGTCATAATTCCTGTTTAAGATACATTCGGTCACATGATAAGCATACCAGTTCTACAAAGAAGCACTACCAGCTAGTCGCCAAGGTTACTACTTATATACAGATAAACGTCTAGGATACGGTCTATATACAGGAATTTACACAAAGTACAGTATGTACACACAATGGAAAATCAAAGAGTTACTATGTACAAAAGTCGGCAACAAGGAAAAAGAACAAGATTTGAGATCATTTGGAAAACCTTCGAAATGTTTTTCTTTACATTTTATGGCATAAAGCCACACACTTACACACATATATATACATAGAAACTACTGTTAATCTACAATGGTGACCTCGGGGGTGACCGGGGTGACCTCGGGGTAGCTCTAAGTCACACTCTAACCTACAGATACCTTGTGTTAGTTAAACGCCATCAAGTCAGGTCCCATACTGAGAAGGAGACAAGGGACGGCTCACCGCGTTACAGACACTAGTAGAGGGTTTGTTACTAGATTGATATCAATGTACTATTCATTATCAAAATAACTCAGAAAATAATATCGGCTGATATGAAAGCGTGCGATAATTTAGAAATAGACTGATGAAAAATACTGATAATGACGAATTTTATTGTTAAGTCGACAAAATGTGCATAGGTGGTTTGTTTGAATGACATTTGATAAACACATTCCCAGTCACGGATACAATAATTACTAACGAGGTATTTGTTTCTGGTATAAATAATACAAACATCATGTAAAGTACCCTGCTTAAACACAGTAAACGTGCGACCACGGAACATTGTGCGTGTAGAGGAAATCAGGAAATGCTAACATTGTCAGAAAAATAACCACAATTTGCTCAAAAAAGATCATCTGAAGAAATTATAGAATAATGCTTTAAACGAACACTTCGTGTTTGTGTTATGTATGTTTTACACGTGCCAATAACAAACATGTAATGCCCACACTTGGAGTAGTGTTGATAAACATATACAAATCCATTGTTTTCTTGTGACAGTACAGAGTGGTGTGGAGAGGGTGTTTCTATCAGTGGAACGAGATAGGAGTAGTGATGTCATACCGGAAATGTGTATTTCAATTTGGCAATAATTACAGATGAAGTGGCGATAATGTGACCAGATCCACACACTTTATAGAGACAAACCATGGAAATGTAGACATTATCCTCAACTGTCAAATGAATAATCGATTAATATGTGGCGGAAATGCCCAAACAATGAGTAATAACTCGAGCTAATGAACACCTCAGGTTTTTCCCGCCGACTGTTTCCGTTGCCGGATGCAGTGGCTGAGATATCAAATAAGTACTTTGCACCAAATGTAAGATAATGGTCACGGCCGTCTCTGTAGCACTTAGGAATTATCAAAACAAAATATAATAATACGTTCAGTCAAAAAAATAAAATGAGATCTTCCTACAGTGGGCTTGGCCCCAGTATGAGCAATTGACATAAGGACTTAGTTGGAGTGTTTTGTAGAGTTTCCAGCTTTCACATGTGTTTTTTACGTGCCTATTAACTACGTCAAAATATAGCGCGGCTCTCAATCTTGTAAGAGTTCGAGAGAAAAGATTGGTCCGATCTATCATTTATTCTCATCGTCGCTCTTGTATGTGAAGAGACAGAGAATCGTTGAATTGTAAAACACACTTGCTCTCTGACATTGGACAAACCACAAAAATAGACATATCACAACCTGTCCGCTCGCATAAGGTGTCTGCTCTACACACATAGCACCACATAGGACAGCTCAACTCGGCGGCTGGCTGCCCTGGTAAACAAATGTCTTTGACATTCGGAACGCCAACGTTGATGAGATCCTCATGTAAAAACACCATTCGGAATACCTCCTTACCGACTTGATTGTCAAGGAAAAGTTCTGATTTTGGAAATGTCATACTTTGTTTTCCTCAGTGTGGAAGACCATGGCGGGTTCCGAAGAGACAAGCACGAGGTTGTGACGGACTATGTATACGGCAAGACCTGACGTCAAAAGTCTTTCTGGAAGTAGCCAGGATCAGCTGATGACGAGGCTCTCCTGCGTTGGCGGTCTGGGTCTATATTTACAGGACTAGAGAAAATGGTCCGGAGCTGCTCCCACCAGTTCTGGAAATTGAACGCTGTTGTTCCGGGAAAGGATGCCGCCTGACGCATCACAACGCCGTTCTGAAATAAATGGAAACATTGAGTTCACACATATGAATCGGAACATGCCATATGCATACATAAAAATGTTCGATCACATGATCAGAAGACTAAGTGTAGAGCTTTTAAATGGAGTAGTCTAGTTTCTATGTCCCGTTTAGAATTCGCTTTGTTTTCTAAAGGACTGCGTGTATATATGACCTTATGTAGACTTAACGTTATTATGATAAGACGCGTGTCTTCGTGTCCTTCGTACTTGTATATATACCCACTTATAATAACATTGGTAACGCGATAGCTATCCTGTCGACAAAACAAGCTTTCAACAAGTGCCACAATAGCAGCCACTGGGGCGTTCAGGGCTGGCAGGGACACCTGTGTGTGTACGTATTTATGAAACTTTCGGAGAGGTGAGGAAAGGTTGTGAACAAAGCCGTCCAGGGGGGACTAAACAAGGGAACATGTGTAGTCCCCGTCACACCGGAGAATCGATATGTTGATGCTTATCCAGCTATTTAAGGCCTACTGCCGCCAGCAACTTTCCAAACCGGAAAGAAAGCATGACTCATCGTCTCTAGACTAATGATGATGGCCCAGTTAGGGGTAATAAAAGTTGACAGGTGACGTTTTCGCACCTGTACAGGTATATATATATAGGTAACATGCTCTAACTTATCGATAAAGTTGTCCACAATATTGCAAGTTTCAATTTCATAAACAAATTTGCAGAGAAGATTTGAAAGATAGAATCATGCTAAACCTTTGAATAATCAGTCGAATTAAATCACACGTTTTTAATTTAGATATTAATTGTTTCGCACCTTGCTGTCCGGATCATAAGGTTCAATATTGCATAAATTTCTTTTGAAGATACCTACACCTCTATTAAGCTAACTATCAAGAACTTTAAACTGCAAATGGGTGGCTGTTACAATCTATGATTCGTGGTGGGATATACCTGACTGTCCAAGTAAACGATTACTATTATTAGAAAATAGAAATATATACATGGATACCGGTGAATCAGCAGTCTGTACACGGATTCGGACGGTTATGAGTGATACAATATTGATTAATGAGCGTGACAAACGATTGATTAGGAAAGTCCGTTAAGGATTGAGACAGGACTGATGCACGGTTGGGGAAACCCGGGTATCGACCTGTACAGGTGTCATACGCTCCAGATGCTGAACAGGAACGGAGCACTAGATGAACCCGCGTCCACGGTCAGGGCCGATCAGTACGTGTCGTAAACAACTTCACACAGACATGTAATGCAGCATTCTGCAGTTTTGTGAAAGTATATCGATATGGACTCGTTAAACAAGATAAACATGCGTGTGGGAATACGCACGAGACTTATATTGAATAATACAAGAAATAACATGAACTTCATTGCACCTGTAAACTGTTTATTTTGAATTGTGTTTTTTTATGGTCTTAGCAACCTTCCGGTAAATGCTACAAAGTTGTGTTCTTATTCATGTACAAAACAGGAAAGTGGGTGTTAACTGTCCTCGACATACAGGTTCACGTGCAATATATGTACTGTTAGATATAAACATACAATGTTCAACAACAAACGAGGAAAAGTACGATTGAAATCTATATTTAACCGAAATTGAAATCAATATTGATGAAATTGATGAGTAACGTCACTGATGTCAGTGTCAATTTCTTTCTATCACACGTGTCTGAGGATCCGGGTTATAAACTTTGTAATCTTTTTTCGATAAAAAAAAGTTTGGAAGTGCACGCGTCTTTGTCGGAGTTAAAGATTAAAGTACAGCAATAGACACGGTCTGCATACGCATGCATGGTTTATGTAAGAGTTTGGCAGTGAGCCAGCGGAGTACTACACCACACATGCACATATAGTAACGACAACAACGTAGTAACCCTGTGACCTATATCTGTCAAATAGCCCTCTCGCGACGCGTGCTCAGTTTTTATTTACATCACGTGACATTCACTTTAAAACTTAAAAGATAAAGAACCGTGGGTGAAATCTAGGATGCCTAAAGAGAAAACAAACTAGAAGGAAACTGCCTTAAAATTAGGTATTATTGTGGCAACACATTATTCGTAGATTTTAATCTTTTAAAAAGGGTTGTGTAGAAGATGGTTATATTTGTTTATATCAGCCCCGTGGTTCTAGAATATGAGAAAGTATTATCAGCTTAAGCAGATTTATATTAACACTACTTGATCAAGCCAAATTGATTTAAAGATATTCCGATATTTTTCCATCTTTTTCCAATATTTTTTAAATATTTTTCAAAACCTTACTTACGTGTACTTCTTTTCCAAAAAAAAATTAACCTGTTTTTCGTCCTCGTTATTTTATTTCATTTTTTTTCATTAGAACCTTATGAAAACTATTTGCTTTTCATTTTCGGTTGTCCAAATTTTATCCAAATTTACGACTTATCTTAATCACAGATTCATCAAGACAACGTACAATGACTACTGAACTGATATAGAAATAAATTAGATACTTTAATACGTTAGAAAAACTACATTGTGTCGACAAAACTTGGACTAATTTGAGCTTTTTCTGTCTTTAGTCGCTCTCAAATATATCCAATTATATAAACACTTATTGTCACCCAGCTTTAGCTACATGTACAGAAATCGTGCTTGCCCGGGATGGAAAGCTCGGGAGTCGTGAGCGTGATAAAGTAGTGTTACCGGTATGTTGTTTATGGACTGTACAGGAATACAATCTTCTCCCTTACATATTTAAAATTCAATTAATTTCCACTCAAACGAATGTTGAAAAAGAAATAGCTATAACTTTTGTGTGCTCGTTTTCATAGAGTTAAATATTGTTATCCTGCAAGCGGGGAAAACTTCATAAAATGGTTAAACTTGTGTCCATTTAAAATCTGTATTACATACTTTCTTTCCAACGCCAATATAACTGTACGAATAGTGATACGTTTAAATCAAATACATTTGATTTAAATGAACTTACCCTTCTGACTCGGGGTGGGGCACTAGCTAGCTCGAAGTGGAACTCGTCGCCTATCCGTCTGAGTTCCCGACCCACGTCAAGCCGCTGTTGGTGGTGTACGTCTGGGAGTGATATCGACCTATCCCGGGGGACGGGGACGATGTCGGGTAGATCCCTCCCTTGGGTGGGAGAATCTGAACCATCACCGTCAGAGTGATATCTCAACCGCGTATAGGCAGTACCTGCAGAGGAAACAATGTCATTTTTATTTTAATTTGTTCAATCACACACACACAAATAAATTCACAATTTTGTAATAGAAGTCTAGACGAACGGGCACGTGTATAGAGACAAATTCCCGCCGATATCAATATAATTTTACTTGTTTACTTGCATTGTCAAACGTAAAAGTGTATAATACAAGTGCACTGAAATGACCTTTAGTTGGTTCATAAAATGTTTGTAGTGTTGGGCGACTTAGAAAATGAATACTCATGTAAACATTATGACATAATGGGTTATAAAAATACCGCAATAGTTTCCTAAATCACTCTCTCTTGTGTATACAATTTCATCAGAAAACGTGTACCGTCTGTTTGTAGTCACCTTTCTGCACTTCTTCAATAAGATTAAAAGATTTAAATTACAATATTTCTATCGATCAATATTTTACTTTAAAGCACATTAGTAATACATGTGTAACATATCTGACTATCGGACCAAGGTTTCAAATCAGATCACCGCGTGAAGCGAGTGTCGTGCGGAGAAGACATGCATGAGAAATGTAAACAAACAGTTTCAAACGACAAAACACTTGAGTTCAGCAATTTCCGGATTTGTCAGTTTACTGCGAATCTACTACGCAGTTCTAACTTACAATATGATAAATTTAAGTACACAAACAACTGTACTGGTCGAGAACGAGGTTCAGTGAAACCGGAAATTATATCTGTTACGGTGTCACTTGAAAACCAAGTAGTATACACTTAACTTAATCCGTTATCTCGGAACACATCTATTGTTTTTGTTCTAATTATACAATGATGAAATCAGCTTTAAAAATACATTTTATCGCTTAAATACCGTGTAATTTAAAGATATAAAATAAAATAAAACAAAATAAAATAAAACGGCATAATGAACGGTACAATAAAAACAGTGCGCGTAGTGTATGCTCCTTGTGCCTAATTTAAATGTCATTTGAAGAAAAAAAGACAATTATGAGATTACAACTGGCGCGCTGCACATGCAGTGTGACCTATAATCTATAAAGAGGTAAATGGGGCCCAGTCTATAGTAACATGTATGTTACGTGTAGACGTATGCTCGTACAATGGAATCGGCCTGAAATCGACATGCACGGATTACACAAGGCAATACACAACACAGCTGTACGTGCGTTACGTAGAAGTATTTTCAGTGCTGATGCAACGTTACATTGTTGTTGTTCGGTGCCACGATCCGCGCTATATATAGCACTAAATCGCGCGATACTGTTTATCTGTGTAATGGCCCACTTTTGATAGCTTTTCAGTATTATTATCTGTCCTGTACAATCTACCTGTCAATGTGTATATACATCAATCTCAACGGATCATGATTTACCGCATGTAAACAATTATAACTGTGCTTATACACAGGAAATAATGTTTTACTTAAACATGACACATGTTAAAATCTGATAGTGGAAACTCGCGAGACGACGTATTTAAATAACTCTAATTACATATTATTGATCTGTCTCAATTTCTTGTCGACAGAAATAATGATACCAGATTTTTTGTAAGTATTAAATGTTACGTAGGGGTGATCTAATAAGTGTGACGCTTGTGTTTGACTTTGGAAAGTTCCATCCCGTATTTTGTCTGTGATTAAGTGTGAAATATCCACGGTACACTTTAAATCGGGGAGAATACGATAATAAATATAATATTGCTTTTATTCATTTGAAATATCACGACAATTACCTTGCAGTGACTTTGAACTTGATAATGTGAGAACGGTTCGACAATTTTGGTAAACAATTCAACTACATACAGTACAGACTAAAACTTTAAAAAAAAATAAAGTAAGTAATATTAGGCTACTTCAAAAATATAACATGTATACGAGCTAGCTAGGTATTTTGTTTTCATCAATTCTTAGAGAAATAAAATAAAAGTAAGAAAGGAAAGAAAAAAACTTGCGCCGTCATTTGTGAAAATTGTTTTGCAATCACATGCATTTGAAGTTAATCAAACAATTTTGGTGTTAATTTTGATTTAATAACCAGACGGGTAGTTTTGCTGGCGAGGCAGCACGTGTATCTACGTCTTACACAGGTAGATGAAGATCAAAGGTATTGGGCTATCGATCAGTGTCGCGTGCTCATCTAAATCACGATGACACCTGATCGGACAGTTGACATATTGACAGCTGGGAGGTTACCGTTACTCCGTAACTCTCGGCCCGGAAAACGGCAACCGGGTCGTAAATTAATTTCCACTAAGGAAGTGGTGATATAATGATTATATACATGTATATACAAAGCGCGTACTCAAAATACCTTTTCGACATTTTCAAGAGTGCGAACTTTTTTGTCAGTTTTTGCTTTAGATATTAATGACGAAAATAAACTAATTATTAACCAATTGTTCACGCTGTTCCTTTAATCGTTTGTGATATTTTTGTATGATGGTATTTGTATAGAATAAAAAAGGTATTTTACAAAAGAATATTTGTTTATTTGTAGAATTGTATGATGATATTTTCGAAGGATGACGGTTTTGTAGGAGGGTAGTTGTTTTGGTAGATATTGTTTTGGTTTGAATTTAAAGTAAAATACGTACGATGGTCGAGTCGCGATCATATTTCGGGAAAGAAATACGTGTCTTTACAATCACTATGCGACATGTTTGATACGTACGTAACTATAATATCTGATGTCGTGATATGATTTATATTCCTGTAAGAAATATTAAAATATCCGATAAAACAGACATTTTACTTGGCCGCTTCCGTAGTTTCAGTTTTACAGCGACGTATCCTGGTATCAGCACTTGTTATATATAAACCCCTGGTTTGTCAAATAATCACGAAATAAAATACGTATATTCATTATATTTAATCTATTTTACTTTTAACAACCATGCATACGATTGATCATATAATAAATATGTTGCACATTGTTCATATTTAAAAAAAAAATGCACAGGTTTATTTACAAATGCTGAAAACACGGGGGAAATTATTGAAATAGCAATAATATTTTCACTTGTAATTTAATTTATTTAAAATGCTGTTGGAAAACTAGATATTGGGATATAGTAGTGGCTTCATACATACTGTACACGACACTTGTTAGCGTACACGGGCGGAGTAAAACACATGTTCCGGTTGTTTAGTCTAATTGAAGAACACAACTTGTTACTAAAATTAAAACGGAAATAAATCGGCGTAAACGTATCCCCCATCAGAACCAGAAGCTTAGTGTCCGATTTCTAAATACGTTCTGGTTACTTCTGGCCTACTAAACGGACTTCACGAATTATAGAACTGTTGGGTACTAATGCGTTATTTTGTTCGTGTACGGAGATCGTTTTACTTATTTGTCTCTTTTACATTTCGAGGTGATTAGGAAACGTTTGTTTTAGTGGGTTGTGAGTACAGAATATCGACGTACTTATTTTATCTGAACACACGGGAAGTAAACACCACGTACAGTAAGGGAAATAAATATATCTAAATTTGGTGACATTAGAAATGTATGGTTATATACATTATCATTGTAATCTCCAAGTAATATTCATTACTAGATTTAATATTCCCTCGAAACAGAAACATATATAATTCAGGTTTGGTTAAAAAACGGACCGGAAAATACCGGAAATAAAGAGAACCGGGAAAATTATTCTTCCATTTTGCTATTTCTATTTTATATTTCCTCTCTTTTTTCTTCGGAATTTTACTTCGGAAAAAATATTAATTGTGAGAAACAAGTTCTTTTTTTCTTCTTCAGAATTTTACTTTGGAATAATTTATTAATTCTGACAAACAAGTTAGATTAATATGACAAATAACTTTTATTTATCTATTCTTTCCACGTTAGAATTTTGATGGCCAATTTAATTTTGTGGTCGCCTATAACAGACTTTGCTTTCCTCACTTAACCCTTGTTTTTAAATCTTAGTTGTTTTTGTTCCCGTAGCGTTTTTATCTCAATGCTTTAAAGCAGAGTTTTTTTTAAATAATGTAGCAAGTAACTTTAAATAAAAATGGAAACGAGTCTTAATTTAAAAAAGTTTAGAATCAGCGTGACTTTGTTAAAGTAACTTATTATCATATAAGTGAACAACTGTTGGATACGAGTATAAGGAACTAAATAATTGGACATAGACCTGTGAGACTTACATTTATTAATAGTAAATTATAGTTATTATAACACACAATTACGAATATTTTCGTTGCAGGTAAATAATAAATAAATAAACAAAAGTAAGGGTCTATGAATCGTTCATGATAAAGAAATCAAAACTTTGTCATTAAATAAATCATCTGTTCCATGGGAACTGTTTGTTGTTGTAAATAGCGGACTAAGTAATAGCGGCGATGTTAGCTACAGTAGTACTCGGGAAATCGTTTAGTATGACTCACAATCATAGAGTCTGTTTCCTGATCCACTACTTAAACGGGCCACCAGGTTAACCTCCTTATAAATCAAACAAAAATAAAACATGGTAATTAATTTACACCTGCATGAATACCGTGCGTTCAATGATATAAGAATATGTATGTTTTATAAGTTCACTCTTAAGAATTTATTCTGGTTTAATAAAACTAAATTCGAAGTTTACTATGACCAGAGACGTAATATATACATCTCTGCTATGACTAAAACACATGACGAAATTTCACTGAACCGAGAAACCGCAGTTTTTTTTCGAGACTGATTGACTCATCCATTTTGGTAATTTCCATGGAAGCAACGACCCGAGCAGTGCGGTCTGGTACTAAGCCTGATCCGATAGCTGGCCTGACTTTCTAATCCTAATCCCCCGAATCTGTTATCCTAATGCCAATATCTGTTACCCGCAATGTCGCTACGTGACGAGAGGCCACAAGTCAAGTACCCTAAGTGTTTACGTGTGATTGTTTTCCTTCGCGACTCCCAGTTAAGTTAATCATCTCACAGACTCTTTAGTCCAACTGTTTCAGCCAAAGCAATCATCAAGATCAAATACATCGCGACTACATAACATCAATATAAACAGGTGATGATATGTCATTGCCATTTGAACGTAAAACAATGTTTTATTAGTTTATTATTACTACAGCACCGTACACCTATTTTACGATATGAATGACATAGTGCTGACAAAAACAATGTGCGGTTGTAAAATGAACTAGTCTTTTTTCTAATGTTGTCCCAATAAATTACTCTCTAGTACGCAACAGTGTAAGGTGGACAACCGCAGACATCTGGAATTGGAGTTACCTCCCATTGTGCAATTAGTCATCTTCCACATTCCTGTGTATACTACTGCAGCTGATCGCAATAGAACAAGTAAACAATCAAACAATCTTATTTTTACGGGGGAAAAATCCCACTAACTGATAAGAAAAACCCCGCTGACCATTTAACTAACGAGACGTGAAAAAGACCACTTTGACAACTGTTAATCAAAACATATATATGTTATTGTACACTGCATGAAAGCTGAGAGTAGGGAGGTAACAGTGTTACAGTAAGGCTAGCTGTATTGTAGTTAGTGTAATACATAGTAAACTTACCTCTGGCTATAGGCGGTTGGTGGTAGGGATGGAATCTGTCCGACATAAAGTTTATAGTTTCCGTGATGGCCTGGCCATGCAGGCTAGGGGTTTGAGTGCTCACCGTCCGCCCGTGTATAGGCCTAAAGTGATGGGCGTGGTTCCTAAACCTCCTCCTAGTGAACACATCACAAACGTTAGAAGCATTTTCAAAAACGTCATCGTCGTCCTGTTCCTCAGTTGGGCCCGTGTCTAACATATCCCGGGGGAGGGGAGCCCGAGGACGGTGGATGGGGATAGGCTTCGATGCCCTTCCCATTGCCGAGGGGCTGTTCAACACCATCTCTACTTCCTCATCCTCATCAACAGACGGGTGGAGGGCGTGTCCCCCTCTCGACCCAACACTCGCATCAGTATCAAACGTGAAATAAGGTACATTACTCCCAAAGTTAGCTGGCGAATTATCTGTCACATATCCACTGTCACGCTTTTCTGACCTCGACGACGCAGAATGTTTCAATCCCCTGGACACAGATTTAAATGCTGATAAAGACTTGTCCTCCTTATCCTGATCTATATCCAGCTTGTTACCTTTGGAATACTCTTGCATCCTCTCCGGTGGATTTAAACCATTACCCAGGTGTGTACTGCTTCCGTGTAATAACGCCTGTCGGTATAAACGTCTCGATTATATATTATACACATACTTCATTGTACACTAAATAACCACGTGTTGTTATCTGGTGTATTATCGTAATCTTCAGCCTAAATAAAAACCTTAGGTCACTGTCCCACCACTAACTATAGCCTGCTCACGTAATTGACATTTGTGTGCGAGCTAGATTTAAACCGACGCTCTAAATCTAAATTGGACAAAGCTGGAATACAGCCAACTCTTTTTTGTGAAATTCACAGTCTGAAATTATCAGAAGAAAAAATAAGTTTGTAGATTAAAACGAAGACAAAAAATGTTACAGAGGTCCAAAATCAACATCATACTACAGATTATTCTGGCGTAATGGCCAATAGCTGAGAAATATGAGAAGATTATACGATAGTGATGCTTTATGAAGTATTCCATGTAATGATACCGCCGAAAATTAACTCTAAGTTCACGTTTCACTAAATAAACAAAGTTTGTTTTACTCTCTTTTATCAGAACAGTAACTCGAGATGTCTTGTAATGTAATTTGTACAATATTAGTGATAACGAGAAAATTATCCTTCCTTACCTGTCAAAAGTTCTGTCAGTATGGAAACTCCCGCAAAATTTTTACTATATCTTACGCTGGGAGCATGGCATACGCATGCCTGTTTGTTTACAAACGTTGCGTCATTTTCCATATATGGTCACAACCAATCATTTTCTTCGGGAAGATAATTACAAGTTCAGACATGACTTTGAAGGTTCCTTCGCTTGGCTCCTATTGGTCAATGCCTCGCGTGCTTACCAGCTTGAATGACATAAGGGGGCGGAGTCAGCTAGGCAAGACTCCGATCCAATCATACATCTCGACGTAAGTTGTCGGAAGTAGCCGAACTTTGTTCCGGTACAAATCTCGATCATAACGGTACATTGCGAGATTCTAACAACAATGACAAATGGCGGGCGATTCGTCTGTCGGTTTTGAAAGGAATGACGAGTTCATGAATGAGCAGTGTCTATGAGGTCGACTGTACACTGACAGAAAACATGGACAAATGCTCAGCTTTTGGAAAAGAAATATGGTGCGCATTTATGATATTAACTCTCTGTTACCATGAAATATGTCATTTTGTGTAGCGTATCTTTTCAGTCCGAGTTTCAACTGCCGTTGTTGTGATCCAATACGAACTCATTCACTTTTAGGATCACTGTTCTTACTGCACGTCGATATAGGTATTTTAATACATATAACTGTAAGTTTATAAACCCCGCACCCACCAAAATTCCCCTGAAAACATGTATTGAAATCATTGATTCATGCACCTGTACGAAACGCCCATCAGGCATCACAGAAGGAAGTTAGACTCCGTAACAAACAGTACAAACTAATACATTTAATACCTTACACGACTCTCGTTTGGGAAAATATCATTAAAACTAAGCTTATTTTTTTATTGACAAAAACAAGTTTGGGGCTATATCAAATGGCAGATATCATTTGATGGGGATTCAATATTTAGTAAAATTGAGAGAGCATGAGCAGATCTACTATAGTCGTGCTAGTGGCCAAATAAATAAGAGTGGAGTTAACAGTAATGTGCTTAATGTTGTTTATCAAAAATCATTACTCTTTCATTTTACCTTGAAAACCAGTTTGCAACCACTTGAGCCAAGGGTTGCGGGTTCGAGTCATGCCACAGCACTATATTGTATCTTTGAACAAGATATTTACTCCGCTTGTTCCAGTCTACTCAGCTGTAAATGGGGATGTGGTTGGTAGTGCTAGAATTGTTGAATGCACATAAATGGCAGCACCTGTGCCTTTACTTTCACTAACTGATGATGTCAACAGACCTATGGTGTACACATATATATATATGTATGTGCACACAGCTTTGCGTAAAATGTCAGTGCTGAGAAACAGGTATATACGTATAGCACAGAAACAGATCCTCAGATGATATATATATGTGTTATATAAATGAAATTTTCAGAGGTGAACAATTCTACTAGCCTGGTGCCTGGGCCTTGTAGATTTATGTCGGGGTTTAAGAAAATTTAATTTTCAATACTTAATATAAAAATGATAGGCGAGGAATGTAAAATGTTCAAAATCTGCATGTAGGTTATTGCTTCAAACATAAAGTTGTACACTCCTGAAATGGGTTCATCAAATGTCATGTGATTTAGATCCATAATATGTATATATGTAGATGGTTATTAATTAGTATAAGGTGTGACCATTTTATAATTTCCACTTCTGTGGTTTCATATCTACATTGAAAATTGTTCATGTACATGTCATGACACCTTGAAATACTCTGAATGCTTTACTTGCAGCCATAAGGGACAGCATATTCCCCTGGATCCACCCATAGTACACATGTCTGTGTATACCAAAGGGGGCCTCCAAAGACTGTTTTGGCAGATAGCTCACCCAGAAAAAGTGAGCTTTCCTATGTATGGTATGTTTCCTTACACTGTAGTTGATGTTATAAAGATATGCCTGCTCTACCATGCGCACCCCCAGTGATTTAAAAAATAATAATTTACGAAAGTTGTCTGGTTGGTTTTGTAAGTAAGACCACTTCAGTCATCAACATTGTTCTCTATTAGTTCATATAAAATGAAATCTGCCATTGAACATTCCAGTCTGTCAAAATGATAAACCTTTTACAGGATTAGACCCGGACTTTTTTGTTTGGTAGTCCACAGGACTAGTTGATTAGAATACCTGTTAGTCCTACATCAATGTGACTACCGGGTAGATCAAAATTTCCTTAAAGAACCATCTCCAGCACAATCTGTAAAAGCAATTAACTGTAGGAGACACAAAAAAGCTATCACCAGGAAGATAAATAACTGATTAATGAAGTTTTAGGAAAATTTTGAAAACTGGCATGCAGTATATCTGTATTTTAAGCAGTTCTCCAAAAGGAATATATTCTTATTTTATGATTTATCTATCAAATGATATTGTGATAACATATTTGTTCACACGTCCAGAGAACATCCTTGCTGAAATTTACTTGTTTCGGACTAGATGACTAGTGTTAGTGCAAACCCTGCACTTAGATTAATTGTGGGGAATTTAACTGGGTACATGTATGGGGATTAAGAGACATTTATGTCTGTTACAGTGAGTGAAAATAGGACTTCTGTTGTTTGAAGAAACAAAGTGAAAAGGGTATTGGGGAAAATAGTTGCATTAGTTTTACAATTTAAAAAAAACAATGGAGAAACTGCCTACGAAGATATAAACAAAAAAGGGAGGTAAAACACAGTGATTGGTCCGAGTCAAGGGAGTTCACTAGACTACATGCTTTTGAAGAAAGAGCAAGTTTCCAATCCCCCTAATAAATTGACTTTAGTATTTTGAAAAGTGGCTAGAAAATAACATCTTACTGCATTTCAGTTAATTTGTGTATGATGTCAACACCCTTTTTATTTCAGAATATGGTCAGTTCACAGACGAGTCTGGCCACTTTTGCCCTGTACTGGGTGTGGTCATGGCCTCGCGATATAGAGTGAGACAGGTGATCAGTCGGCAGGGTCAGTCAGCCATCCTACTGCTAGCTGAGGTATTGTTTACAATATTAATATACATGTACTAAACAACTGATTTCTAGAAATC
Organism: Chlamys rubida; assembly: GCA_032359455.1. Classification (NCBI taxonomy): domain Eukaryota; kingdom Metazoa; phylum Mollusca; class Bivalvia; order Pectinida; family Pectinidae; genus Chlamys; species Chlamys rubida. The sequence continues at coordinate 18,128 of JAUMHH010110641.1, forward strand.
TGTACAATGTGACCATCTATGCAGCATTGTCAGATTGTGTCATTTTCTAGACTTCTATAAAACATATAACTTTCTGAATACATAACGTAATACATAAATACACAAGCAGCTATACACAGCGTAATACATAAATACACAAGCAGCTATTATCTACAGAGATATGCTAAAATATAAATTAATTTTATCAAACTTTGTCAGGTTTATATGTAACACATTATCTATATATTGCTACATCTATGATAAAAGGATTACATAACTGCCGACTGATTTCCTGAATTTATTGAATTACCTCCCCTGCGGAGTCATAGTATTATTTTTGGCATACAGGTAAACATTACTAAACAAGCATTCAATTTCTTTATTTTCGTTATGATGATGGTCATAAAATAATGTACGCATACCCTGACAAATCTGTTATAATTTCATTCTCGTACAGTTACTCTTATTTATACTGTTGCAAGAGAAATATGGTTCATGTTATTTAAATCAGACGATGCATTTGATTCCAAGTGGAGAACATTTACTAATGGTCTGGAATGCTATCGCTGTATACGTAGCAATATGTAATTTTACCCGTTATACCATTTTCTGATTTGATGCATTATTTTTTGTTTGACATTTAGATGTTAGCAAAAACATTGTATAAGGAAAAATCAGCACTGAAAAATGGGTATTGGAATAGCATTTGAATAGTAGATAAATGCCAGTAGTTATTAACTGCACATAATTCATTCTTTTGATATATAGTCTTGTTAAATGAAAACTGAACATGTGTACCAGGTTAAATCTTTTAATATAAAACAGATTTGTATTTTGTACTTGACATGTTTCAGGATTTGTTCTGCCATAAGAAACATGTGGTGATCAAGGTTCTGCATGCCAGTCGTTATCAATTAGGTGCCCAGGAGACCCAATGTTTGTGGAGGCTCGCCCTAGCTGATCCTGCGGGAAACTCCAATACAGTTCATTACTTGGTAGGTATCTATATAATATACAGCGTACATACATATCCTCTCTGAATCCAAGCACCAGAATATTACAGTGGATAGTTTTAATTTCTCTTAAATGGTATTGTGTTCTTGGACTGTAATGTAATAATACAAAGTTGTTGTTAAAGATTCTTTATGATTTGTTATTCCAGAACACCTTCACGTTTGACGACCACTACTGCATCGTCTTCAAACCATTGGTGCCTCTCTCCCTGACCGAGATATTCCAAGATATACCAGGTCAAAAGGTAATTGTGTGCTATTGTACTAATCACGCCTGACTTTAGTGTTGCTTTTAGGAATCAGGTGGCACTAAATGAAGAAGTAGCCATTGGAACATTTGACGGCACATGGCTTCTAGAAAGGAGCTAGTTTGAGGCCCTTTAAAGTGGAGTCATTTAGCCTCCAAGTGAAGTTTTAGTGCCAGGAGTATCACTGAGAAGCTTAGCTTCTGAAACAGGAGGTAAATAGAGGCCTAGGGCCTGGTAATAGTACTTACTAACTCTTTACAAAGTTGAAAGGATTCTCGCCTATAGATACAAAATTTTATGAAAGGTATTTTATATCTGTTATATATATATGGAACAAAAAGTAGATGCAATATTCCAAGTAAACAGCTTCACAGGTTTATACACAGGTTTCTTTATAGTTTATTTCTCAATTTTCACAAGTAATTCTATTGATTAATATGTAAATTACAAGAATATAAATATGAATTGTCACGGTTAAACTGAAAGGTTCTCCATCAGGAAATATTTGCTTGTGATACGAGTTATTGAATTTAATCAAATTAAACTTTATTATTTGTACAACAATTATTAAACAAGTTCTATAAAGTTATCTTAATCACTCTTGTGGGCACGGATAGTAGCACGCAGATGGTCTTAATGTGGGAGGATACCAGAGTTCCCAGAAAAAATCCATGTGGTCTGGCAGGTGACCCCATACCTTTTAACATCCGTCTCGGCGAGAGCGCTAACCACTGTGGCACCGGCCACCCTTGTGGTCAAACACTATTGTATATATATAAAAGTGCAATAGGGGTTTAAAAAGTTCATAAGGTCATGAAGATCACTGTTGCTTAAAGTACAATGGAGTAAACTGTCGAAAATACACTGTATTGTCCTTTCTGACCCATCAGTGTTCAGTGTTGATTTTGGTGGTAAATAGCATTTGGTGAATATCTCACATGAATGAGAATACGAATCCCAAAATCAAATATGGCCACTTGTCATGTTTAAGGTTACTGATACTAAAAATAGAACAGGATTGGTGAACTGTTGAACGTATATTTATGGCCCTTTCAATCTTGTTAGTGTTTGCTTTGGTTGTAATTGGTACTTGGTGGGTATCCTACATTAATGCTGACATATTTCCTGGAGTAAGAAATCCACAGTGGCCACATAACATAGCTTGTGATTGACTGTGACATGTATGATCATATTTGGTGGTAAATAGTACATACTAGATACTCGACATGGTGAATGAGATCATATTAAACCTATCCCATCAAACAAGATAGACACCATGGCTTTTAATTGGCTGAGACCTTTTGGTCATAAATTCTATTCTAATTAATAGTCTCATTTATTGGTAGCTTCTTACCATTCATATGTTTCCTTGTAATATATAATTATGTGCAATATACACATGTCCTATTTAATTCAATTCATGTGTAGGACATACATGTAGGTGATTGCTTTCTTCATTAATAGAATCTTCCCCTACCTTAATATAGCAGTGTACAGTAGCGTACGATGGGTGATATTTTTAAAAATCATGTTTTCTTTGCATATTTTGGTGTTTTTTGATGTGGTAACCATGGTTTTCACAAGTACCAAATCTGGGGAAAACAGTTTTAGAAAAAGAATTCAGTCTTCTAAACAAAATGAAATAAAAATGTAGTTTATAAATATGTATATATATGTAGGTGTGTTGTGCAGGTTGAATTCACTATCCATGTTAATCTCAGGTGACCTAAAAATATAATCTGTTCAACTAAATAAGTGGCTTTGGTGCTCTGCAATGTGAAAAAATTAAAATAATTAGTTAAGGAATATCCACAAAACCAAATATTTTGTGAAAATGTTGTGCATTTTGTTTTCCCAATGAAAAAACAACTCTGGTTTCTATGAACGGAAGGAAGAAAAGTAAGAGTTTTTTTACCTTTATTTTTCAGATGAGGAGCCGCCAAAACCGACATTTGAGAAGCGATCCTTACAGTGGGATGATGATATGCAGCTATATTCTAAGTTCCTTGACAGGAAGGTAAATT
>JAUMHH010110752.1:0-17993 GCA_032359455.1 Chlamys rubida
CAAACAAGGAGTAGAAGGTTTATGTATACAGAGGAACAGGGACAGGAGATACAGGGATCATTTGTCTCTAAGTGCTATTGTAGTGGGGAACATATATTAGAGTTGGTAGCATGTAGTGAAGTGAGAATGACAGAGAACAATTGCAGGCCACTGGTAGGAAACCAGTTAATTATGAGATGAAGAGGAGCTATACAAGTTAATTATTAACCTCCCCTCTAAAGTTATTTTTACGTGATAAGGGGTCATGCTAACAAGTTTTGTAGACACTTAGATAGTATGGTAAACCAATTGCTGTTTTTATTTTACCTCAGCTTGTGGTCAGTAAGATAAGTAAAATGTCTGTGAGGTAAGCCTCATTAAGCTCAGCATCAACAAAATACTTTATTTCAGGGTCAGGTTTAGCGATCACAAGGTCAGTGAGCATGCTTTATAAAAGTACATTTGAATGGTCTGTCTCCCATCACGGAATTGTATGTTGCTCAAATATGTAAACCATTATATATGTATTTGTGTGGCCAGGGTTTAACATTGACGTTTGTTTTCTAGTCCAAGACTATTAGATTAGAACAAGGACTACCGAACTAGTCCCTGGACTTATAAAAATGATATGATTTTAAATCAGAATTCATTAGACTGATCGATGCATTGACCAGTAAGAATATATTCCTTTCGAAAAAATGCCGAAAACACAGGAATATTGCATGTTGAACGACAAACTTTTCTGGGATTTCACCATTATTCTGTTGATGTTCCCTACAGCCAGATCTCTGACTAAGTAACTATATTACAGGACTGGTAAATATCTATTGAACTGATCTTCTGGCCCCAGGATCATGAAACACTCTCAGACTTAAGTTTTTGCTTAGCCAATCACGTATGACCTCACTTTTCATGACGTTTTTTGTGACTGGTTCAGTCAAAACTTAAGACAATTTTAGACTTAAGATCGTTTCATGATCTCGGGGACTGGGCTACAAAATGAAAATAGTCAATGTCTAATCCTGGGTTCTGTATTCTGTATATAGCTATAAGCTTTTTTTTGTCTTTATCTGTTGTATGGTCCCCTCCCCCAGGCATGTATACATGTATATACGACCACACAAAGTAGAATATGTGTTGCTTTTGCTGTAAGACAATGATGCTTAACATTTACAGTGACATTTAGTCGGAGATTAAATGCATGTAGCATGTGTACCAAATATAACATGGCTTTGATAGCACCGTGTACATGCACCTGTGTTCAGCGTTGTTTACGTCGTTAGACGGGGAGGTTGAATGGCGGCAGTGGCAGGTTGTACGAAACAGGTGAAGGACCTATGGCGCTTGTCTAGATCTACCTGTAGTATATATATACATACTGTTGTGTCGGAGAATGTTATGTGTTGTATGTGTATACCTGTAGGGTAATGTACATCGACTGGTGCTAAATGTCTCATGTTGTTCCCAGTTCTGTTTTGCCTTAGTTTTGTCAACATGCTAGTATTTTGGCACTGCAGCTAGCCATATGTTCAGGATAAAGCTGGTCAACTGGACGGCAGTAAGTTACTTCGTGGATAAAATCTGGCAAGTTCTTTATTCAAATTTTTTTAATCCTTGATTGGCATATTATGGATTAATTTTGATATTTAAAAACAGTTTCAGAATGTTGTATACACACACAGGATGTGCTTTTTGGTCGGGCACATCAGTACTAGAATTTTCCAGTAATGTCAAACAAGCTCTAGAACAGGCTAGCTGCAATGTATAATTTTCCAAGAAGCAAGCTTTGTTCTATATAAGGTACAGCATGGCTTGAAATGATTTACTGGTATACATTGTATAGTGTTGCTGTGTATAGATATGCCTGATTAAAGTTTGTGACATAAGATGATTTTGCTGAGCGTGCAGAATTTGTAGCTATGTCGACTGTTTGCTATATTACTTGACAGCACTCTTTGGTCTGTACCCACAATACACTAAGGTAGTGTTAATCTGCACTGTACACACTACTACTGTCATTCTTTAGGCTGCAGCACATTATATGGTAGATTTGAGTTCTGAAACAACAGATTGAGAATTTTGGAAGGAAATCCATTCAAAGCCCTAATTTGGTGTCCTGATCTGTTCAGACAGAATAATGAACCATTAATGCATTCATTATACCAAATGAACTGTTCAGTTGACAATGCCTTATGTCTTGATTCCTGTGGTGTTTTCTGACCTAGATATCTGGACACCGGTCAGTGTGTAATTAGTTCCACTGTTATGCATTGGAAGTCTCGTTCACCGAAATCAGGGTCTATAATGGTAGGTACATATACACGGTCTGATGTATAGTGCTGGATCAACGGTAATTACCCAGCCTATATTTAAGCCAGCTAATGCAGGACAAATAAGGTTGATATACAGCTACGTCCCTCCATTCCAGCAGCGGATATGTATCACTGTCAGCAGCACACTTCTTTGTTTTAGCATACATGAAAGGTTGTCTGTCAGTACACAAATATATACTGTACATTTAAGTTGGCATTCAGGGTCATGGATCAAAGGTCAAGGTCACTGCTGGTATAAATAGAAAATCTTTGTCTTTTCCTAAACATAAACAGCTCGAAGGATTTTGTGTTCAAGAGCTGTTAATAATCTAAGATCAAGGTCACTGTTACTATAAATAGAAAATATTTGTCATCACTCTGCTGGCTTCATTTTACTTCAACTTCTGATTTGGATGAAAATCAGAACCGACATTCTTAAAACAAGTTTCAGGGTCAAGGACCCAAACTTGACTGACGTGAGATGCATTCATGGCCAGTGGGGGCATTCATGATTATCTCCATCTCATATTGTCTTGATTTCCAGTTTCTTAATTATGGGGAACTGCTTCTTGCAGATTTTTAGATATTATTTGGATTGATTTCATTTGGATAGTTGTTCCATTAAAATCAATCAAAACGACTGATGAAATACATATTTGTTAATTAGGAGATGTACTGTAGTTAATTACATGGATTAGTTTCATGTGTTTGTACAGAATATGGCCGTATATTACAGGTGTATTAAAGGTAAATATTAAACAAGACAATCCCCTGTAACGTTGTTTTTGGGTGGAGACTAACTATGTACTGTTATAGGTGACTGTGAACCTATCCTTACATGTACTTGTTGGGCGTAAAGCTCACCTTCCTTATAGAATTAACAGAAATAATCTAATTATTTATATTTAAAAAAAATTGAGGTGAGAATTTTTTTTTTTATGAAAATCAAAGAATTTTGTACACAAAATGAATTGAGTTACACAGCACTACTTTCCAGAATGTTGTGACCCATCCCTCCTGTCACCAAACTGCTCACTCCATAACACTTTACCAAGACATTAAACACTCGCTGTAATGTGTGGTGACTCACCCTGTAGGTCACAATGCGCACATGTTATAACAAATTTATAGTTATTTTAGCTGTCAATATATCACAAACTCTTATATAGCATGGAATCAGCAATGGATAAATGTCAGATAAACATAAATTTTATTCAGAATGATATTGAAAAAAAAATGTCTTAATCTAGAATAACAGAGGGAATAGAATAAAAGAAAGAAAAATATTTACATTTAATGGTAATATTCTTTATTATCAAAAAAACCATTAATATGCAATTAAGTTGTAATTTGATTATCGGTAGAATAAAGATTTACGATTTATCATTAATTTGGTGAAATGTGCACGTAGTTAACAGCGTGTTAGGAGATAATTTGTAAGTCTGTTTTCTGTCTGTTCCGTCTGGGATTAAAGAGGCTGTACCACTTCAATCGGCCCACTAAAGTACACTCGAAACTAAAGGTGTGCGAGTTTACAGCACTTCACAAGGTCTCTCAACATTTATGTTTACTTACATCCTTGCTGAATAGTGGAAACCTTGAACGAATCATTCTTTTCATCTGTTTTTTATTTGTTCATCATCAGCAAACCAATTTTTGAGGTCATCAGCATAAATCTCAATTATCTCCGATTGTACACTGGTATACATGTCAGAGGTCAAACTTACTGCTTTCTGTCCCATGCCACAAGTGGAATCTAGACATGTTTATATAGTTTTTTAAGAAACAACGTTTGTGCTAATACTCTGTAGAAACACTTAACAAGAAATGGTGAATTAAAGCTTTAGGATTTAACAGCATGTAGATGTCTTGTAGCTGGTATGGAAATATTGAATATTTGAAGGTGAAATGAGTGCATTTATGCTTGTACCCATAGTTATTCAACCCATCCTCCATGCATACTTCGTTAGTAATAGATCAAAGGTACCTTTAAATTGGTTTGAGATTAATACTGGTTCCATAGATATTTAAAGTATCAAAAGAAATAATTCCTTTATCGAAAAAAAACAACTTAAAAGAGGATTTTGGAACAAAACTTTGTAAGAAAGGGCTATAATAAATTAAAAAATTAAGTAGGGTGTATCTATATCGGAATCCTCTTATGGGGATATTGAAACTTCAGGATTTCTACCTGCAAGTGCATGGGTTGAATAGGAACCGTGTTTATTGGGGGGGGGGGGGTCAAAAGTTGGGGCCACATTAACATATTTTGGTGTTATTTTCAGTAGAAAAGCTGTGCAAAATTCACAGACCTTTCCAAGCAATTGTTTGAGTATTCGTTTGCCAGAATCTTATATTTCTAGGTTGTCATTGCATTATATATTTGATTTGATTACAAGGTAAAATAATAGAAATAAAAGTAATTTCATGTAGTAAAGTCACTTTTCCTTAATTGGGGAATGTATTCAATGATAAATTTTTTTATATGTACATGTCTTATCCTTCATGTACGTATAATTAATTTGTGTACATGAAAGTCTGTGTAGGTTTATTGTCCCATCATTAAAGCTTTAGTCAGAGGAGTTTGTTGGAGATAGATGGGACACATGTCAGTGTGTGATACTGTTTTGTTAAATGGCAGACGGACAGGTCGGCTGCCCTCCATCCAGCCTTACCTATCAGTAGCCTTGAACCACGTTCTGCTACGGAGATGGACAGCTGATAGAGTCATTGGCAACTCATTTCACATCATTTTAACATAATGGTTCTACCAAAGCAAAATGGACGGGAAGGTATGCCGCAAAGCTTTGATCTGTTTCTGTAGTAGTTAAAGATGTAGTATATACCTGGCTGCCTGAGGCCCGGAGAAAACACTGCAACAGATAGCGATGTTGTCAGGTGGAATAGATGTATGTTTTATCATTCAGCTTTTCTTTAATCTTCCATATGTAGTGTCCAGGCGATGGAAACTGACTGTCTTATACCACAGACTAGAAACTCAAATATCTCGATATGCTTTGTGGATAATTTCATGACGATTTAAAATCTAACATGTACACTGTTGTGAATTTACAGACTAACAGACTTAACACAGATGGTTCTATGGATAAGGTCAGAAAGTTGCTGCAAAGTCCCGGGTCAAGGAGGAAAATCATACCAAATGCCCGGAAAACATTTGGAGTTCCCCTGGATGAGCTTGTTCAACAAGCTCCCACGGGATCCACTGTGCCTTTCCTGGTGACCCGATTGTGTGAGCACATCCAGAGCAAAGGTAGGCTGTCCGACTTAAAGCACATTACTGCATGTCTTCCTAAAAGAACAGTGACAGTTGAGCTGGACCACCTCAAGAATATTCAGAAGCATTCAATTCTAATATATTAATTTTGTACATTTCTATATTTTTAACCAGATCTCTACAGTAGGACAAATTTTGATATCTTCCATATTATTCTTGATATTATTTCCTTCTTTAAAGTCTTGTTACATGAATATTTCTATACCGAAAGAAGGTTTTGTCAAACGTAGACTAATCAGTATGCATGTTATGTGTGTGTTTCAGGCTTCGATCATGAGGGTATTTTCCGCATCAATGGAAGTGCCCGTATCGTGGAGAAGCTTCGCGCCAGTTTTGATACTCAAGGAAACGCTGACCTGGAGGAGGACAATGACATCATGGCCATCGCAGGCCTGCTGAAGCTGTTCCTCCGAGAGTTTCCAGACCCTGTTATACCCTCCTCACTTACCAAGCAGTTTGTCAGCATACAGGAAGGTGTGTTCATCAAAGGAGATAGAACTAAATTATTTAACACAGTGATAAAGGCTGAATTATCAGCCTCATAAAATTTTGATACCCCTGGATACTTGTAATTTGTACAAACTGTTTTCACCTAATTCTAGTATTGGAAATACATTTTAACATTATAACAGTTACTTCTTACTTAAGGCTCTTCCAGAAATAACCATATAGAAGGGTTGGGAGGCACTTTCTCGGAGACCCCCACCATTCATCAAATATAGAAGGTGATTTAACTAGTTCACCCCTAGGTAACTATAGTAGACTCTACCATACATTTTTCTGGATGAGTCCATTATGGTCTACAGTGGTGAAAGGGTTAATGTTAGGAATGGTAGACAGATCTGGTTTTAAACCATCCACAGGTGCCTCCCACCTCCCCCATACAATTAATTATGGAATAGCCCTTATTATACGGTATACTATAAGTTTGTCTGTTAGTATTTAAGGAAAAATTTGGGTAAAACTGTAAAGAAAAAAGTTGGTTAATAATGAATATGTGTAACCTTATGGGACTTATCAAACCTGTGTATAACGACCACCCAGGGGAGAAATCAAAACTGGCTTTACAAGACAGGTTGACAGGTTGTACTTATATTTATCACACAATGGTAGTTAAAGCCAGGTGGTGTGTAAGACAGGTGTCACTATATTTGTGTGGTCTTAAATCAATTACTCCTGTCCTTTTTACAGCTTGTATGAATGACACGTCTGCCTGCATCTACAAATTGAAGATGGCCGTCATAAACTTGCCCAAGGACAACTACAATCTTCTGAAGTACCTGACGGGTTTCCTGGTGGTAGTGGCCTCCCACGAGAGACAAAACAAGATGAGTCCCATGGCCTTGGCCATTGTGTTCGGGCCTAATCTATTTAAGTAGGTACCATAGGTCGTAACAATACACAATGTAAAGTAATTTGATGAGTTGTATATAGCGTAATAATTAGGGACGTCACATTACGCTTGGAGTGTACATATCACGATATATTGCAATACAGAAGGAATTTATTGTGATACTTACCCTGATGTATTGTCGTAGGAAAAAGGTGCTCTATTTTAAAAGAAAATGTTATCACAATTTGATTTAATTGAATCCTATATGGATCACAGATTTAAGATCACACAGATCTAAGATTTTTGTGAAACCAACCATCAATTATGAAATTTCAATCAACAGATTCCCACCACCAGTAACAGCCTGGTTATGGTTATTAGCCTATCTGTTAGAATGTGTAATGATTTGCATATTGAAATACTTGGCAGATACATGAAAATAAGCTTTTGAAAAATATTGCAAGACAGCGATATTTCATCTGTGTATTTTGATAAGATACAATATGCCTGTGTATTGGGATATAACAGTGTATGATATGTATATTGTCATAGCCCTAGTCATAATAGTATGGCATAGTACAGAAGCATAGTCAACTTACTATGATGTCATGGTATAGTATAGTATCCTTGTCAACTTACTGTCCTATGTCATAGTACAGAATTCTTGTCAACTTACTGTCTTATGTCATAGTACAGAATTCTTGTCAACTTACTGTCCTATGTCATAGTACAGAATTCTTGTCAACTTACTGTCCTATGTCATAGTACAGAATTCTTGTCAACTTATTGTCATATGTCATAGTACAGAGTTCTTGTCAACTTATTGTCCTATGTCATAGTATAGAGTTCTTGTCAACTTACTGTCCTATGTCATAGTACAGAATTCTTGTCAATTTACTGTCCTATGTCATAGTACAGAATTCTTGTCAACTTATTGTCATATGTCATAGTACAGAATTCTTGTCAACTTATTGTCATATGTCATAGTAAATTAAGTCATAGTCAGTTTATTGTCATATGTCATAATGTGAAAACATATTCAACTTCAGGTCATAAGCTATAGCACACAATTTTAGTCAAGTTACTATCATGTCATAGCTTATAATCCTATGAAATATAGTACAGAACCAAGTCAACTGAATGTCATATATCATAGCACAGAATCATAGTCAACTGAATGTCATATGTCATAGAACAGAATCCTAGTCAACTGAATGTCGTATGTCATAGCACAGGATCCTAGTCAACTGAATGTCATATGTCATAGCACAAAATCCTAGTCAACTGAATGTCATATGTCATAGCACAGAATCCTAGTCAACTGAATGTCATATGTCATAGCACAGAATCCTAGTCAACTGAATGTCATATGTCATAGCACAGGATCCTAGTCAACTGAATGTCATACGTCATAGCACAGAATCCTAGTCAACTGAATGTCATGGGTCATAGCACAGAATCCTAGTCAACTGAATGTCATATGTCATAGTACAGAATCCTAGTCAACTGAATGTCATATGTCATAGCACAGGATCCTAGTCAACTGAATGTCGTATGTCATAGCACAGGATCCTAGTCAACTGAATGTCATATGTCATAGCACAGAATACTAGTCAACTTACTGACGTGTCATATAAAATAACCCGATGACATAAGTCATAAATCATGTAGACTTAGGTAAAATTGCTTCCAGTGTCCAATTTGTAAATCAAAACGGGATTCTCTGTAAACTTATACTCAATACAAAGCTGATGTTTATGTCATCTTTTGTCTTACAGGTGTGGAATGGGTGTGGTCGGTTTGAAAGACCAAGGCACGGTCAACCAGATAGTTTACAAGTTCATCTTCCATTACAATGCCATATTTAAGCTGGAGCATGAGAACTCACCGGAGGAATTCTGGGTGAGGATTAATTACCTCACTATCTTATACAATACTTATATTGATGTGACATAGCTTTACAGTGATTTGATTGGTTGGATTTTTTACTGATTTTGTTGAGATTGCAGCAGTGTTGTAGACTAGTTGTTTGGTTGCGAAATACAGCAACATCAGTATACCTTACACATTATTACAACCCCTATATCAATATCAGACAGTAGAATAGGTGTTTTCTGTATAAATACTACAATTTAAAATCTTTTTATGCATGGTTTTTAAAAATTTGACATTAACAATTATTCTCAGTTGATATCTCCCTGTGAAATTATATTATCGATGGATTCATTTTATCAAAAAGTCAGTTATGTGGCATGCATGCTTTTCATTTATTCCGTGTTCTTGGGATTTTAAGTAGAATGTAGTAAAACAGCTGAAGAACAATAAATCTAGTTCTGTAAATCTGAACCAATTAACACAAAGTGTAGCTAGAAAAACTGTATTCATAAAAAAGTGATAGAAATTGTAAACCCAATAACTTAAAATTAAATAAAATATCTGTACCTGTGAAAACTGGCACAGGATTACACAGATATCATAGTTTGTATGCAATCATCAGTGATAGAGGATTTCACGAATGTTAAAACAGCTTAATTTGGTTGAGATATCTTAATTTGGACATACACATGTACATATACCAGAACATAATGACTGCAACAGCCAGTAAAGAAAAGATTTAGAGATCGACCTTAATGTGTTAACAGTTTGTCAGTTAAGATACATATATCAACAGTATGCACATGTAAGTTGTAGTCACAAAGTAACTAAGTATATCATACATGTTTCCTAACTGACAGCTGCAAAGAAGAAAACAGAAAACTCCCCCTCCACGCCCACCCCCTCCCAAGCTTCAGGTCGTGGACGTAGAGGCGCGACCCGTGGCCACTCCCAGGAAGGTAGGCGTCCACTGTGTGATGGCCATGGTTACTGTGTTTGACCGGTGTCCATCACTTCATCTGTCTCTGACCTTTCTCTCTCACTAGCTGTCTCACCTTTGCCTTGAACACTTGGTACAACCTGCACCTCCTTTTATCTCTCATTACATTTCCAACTAACAACTAATCACTCATTACTTTATGGTCATTAGCTTATTAATTAGTGTTTCAATTTTAATTACTGTACACCGGGAAATTTTCGCTGCAGTTAAATTTTCACCTTTCTTTGTCCTCCAAAATAAGGGGTAATTTATCATAGCAGGGAATATTTGTACACAATATACTCTATATAGTAATTACATGTGAAGGACTAAATTTACACTAAGCAAATATAGATTTTACCAGTGAATAGTTAAAGTTTCCCGGTACACAGTAGTTTATTGTCTTCACAGTGTAACAATAAGAAATATTAACAGTACTTACCAGTAGGGTAAGATGAATGACTAATTTTTCCATATGATTGTCAGAAGATATGGCAAATGATCAGTTAAATTCAAAAAAGTATAAACCTTCACATCACATGGCTGATGGTAGTGTTTAGTTATCACTTTAATTTGGTGGATGTGGTCTTAAATGAAATCATTCTAGCAAGTTTACAAAATAATTGATTTAAGGACCTATGCTACCTTATACATTATACTTAGGATTTGTGTGAGAGTTATCTCCCTTCAGACCTTATTAGGGCCCAACATCAAATGTCTTGGTGCCCTATGGTAATCATGGTGTCTGCACACGTGTGTCAACACTTTTGTTTTCAGAGATTGACACAGAGTTAAGAAGCCTGAAATTTCAATAGTCATAGGTACACTGTTATATGTAGATATACAATAGAAGGTTTAAAAAATTTCTATAGGCAACATCAAGGTCACTGTAACTAAAATTAGAACCAGGTTTATACTGTCAAAACAATGTTGCATTGCCTTTTCTGACCAACCAGTGTTCATTTTGTAGAAAGTGGTATTTTGTTAATACCCTTTGCAAGTACATGTAATCATGAAACCATAAACCAAAAATCCAATATGGTCAAGGTCGAGGTACACAGTGATCATGATCATTGTTGCTCCTGTTTGGCGATTGTAAGATACATACATTCAGACAAACAGCGGGCCCTCACCGATCTGTCAGTGTTCCAACTCACATCAGATAATGGGTCGGTCATTAGTATTGTTAGGGCATGCTTTCTTGTGAAACTTTTGTCATCAATGAATTAACCAGGTCCAAATCACCCTCCACAAAAGACTATTTATAGGTCTCTTAATTTGGAACTCTTTTGAAAAAGGAGATACAATTCAAAGTAAGGACGCATACATCCTTAAATAAAAGAAGAAAAAAGTATGGATGTCCAATTACAATCTTGTAATGTACTGCATGCATGTGAGCTTTACTTTGTATGCTTGTCTTCATGCTATACATCGGTATAAGTATACTTCATCCTTAGGCCGACAATAACAACTTTCACCTACCTTACTTATTGCTTGGTCACCTTTGATGTTTATAACGATGCATGTTAGCTACAATTATAACCCTGGTGTATATACAAATACTAATGACTAACAGCTCTCAACTAAAAGGTACTTCTAGCATCTTTAATATGTGAACAGAGAGTATAACCTTTACTTTGATAATATACAGAAACTCAAGTAGGAAATATGTCGGTTAATGAATGATCTGAATGATAGGCTGGTAAACTGTTGATCATTGCTGGCCAATAAATAGGTTCGGAGATGCTCAGATATGTTTGATATGTGGAGGTGCCTTAAATTAGGTGTATCATATACAGATTATATGTTAGACAGGCAGTTTACATACCTTTACCGGGCCACTTTGTTTGGTAAACAATATTACTCCCTACTGGGAGAGATATAAAAATTTGTTTACTCATTTTGCATTCGCTCCACTGTAGACTGATAAATAAACATCACTAATATCAGAATATTGGTCAATGAAAAAGATTGTTATACAGATTCATATTTCAGGCAGACAACGGAAATATATAAGAGTGTATGATTACAATCAGATCAATGCTCAAGAGTAAATATTTACTGAAATTCATTAAATTGAGGTTTGGACAAGGGGGTGCTCACAATTTGTTGGTCAAATAGGGGTATTATACATGTACTCTGGAAAAAGTTTAAATCCTGGACATTCTTGACATTTCGTTGGGTGTATATAACATAGACCATAGGTCGGTGTACACACAGGTCTATAAATGGCAGGTCTCCAAGTGTAACCCCATTCAAAGCCTTATTTACATACTGGAGTATGTACCGAAATGTGCTGACGTAAATATCTACGGAGCATAAATACGATAATGAAAGCACTGCTGCCATCGGACCTTAGAAACACATCTAAAGGTTTTCCTTCTATACTTTTACGAGATTTTCATCCCCTTTATAAAAAAATTTGTCTACTTATTAAATGTAAGAAGCTTAAATTGTAAGGTGATCAGGGCTCGACATTGATGTGTAATTCTGACACAGGTCGTAAGGTGATAAAGTCTCGACACGGATGTGTAATACCTACGCACAGAACAATGTCCAGCGCCACAATATCTTATTTTTCGTACCTTCATGACATTTAAAAATGAGATTATAGGAGATTAATGACAAAAGAAATTGCCACTTGGTGATAAATGATGTTCCCACCTTTGATTGCCCATAGACAATGTGATGGTCAAATAAGACCACAAACGTAGGCAGGCAGTGCTTGCATCTGACAAAATTGTAAATTTTTGGTATGAAAATATATATTTATTATAAAATCTGCAACACAGCTGGCCTTACTTTTATGGTCCACTGGAATTGACATTCCTGTAAATAGAAAAAGAAAATCAATCAAATACTGATTAAATAATGCATATATACACTGTATATATATATATGGTGATTATAGGGAAAAGCTGACACCTTAATGAGTGTAATCCTGATCAGTGTTAATGCTATACCTGGAGAAGCCATTCCCCGGCTTAACGGTTACCGTTATTGTAGTGGTTATTTAAAGCTATACCAGAACAGGCAGGTTTTGCTATAAAGGACACCTATTGATTATAACGGTACAATTGACTGATTACACCAGTACTTAACTCCGCTCCGTTATAAGTCTTGTTTATACGCTCTGGTAAGGCCACAGAGCAAGGTCGCAGGAAATACACAAAACCTTTGTGTGTCCGACAAAACAATTAAACTTATCACTCCCAAGGTCGCTTACATATTACGTTACCTGTGTATCTGTGGGGCTTTGACTGGGTATTACATGTGGATGTTACACATGATTAACACAATTTCGCAGCATCAGCATAATTTGTATGTAAAGTCTGGCAGCAGTGATTTTGCTACCTTCTCTCCACAGGGGCCTGCTGTGCCTTGTGACTTTGGGAAAATGTCACAGACAAAGGGCATTTGGTGGAAAAAAAATTACTTTTGCATTGATTTTAGGAAAAAAACAATGAACGTTTTTTTGGGGAAGGGGCCTTTATAAGGCTCCAAATTCACCCTAAGAAAAACTTTATGTGGAAATCAGTGTAAGTTGGGATGTGTTTTAAGGTAATCGAAAACTTGTATGATGATGAAATTGGTACTTAACAGAAAGAGGTGTCCAATTATGGTAGTAGTGGCGACAGTTGTTGTAACTATATTAGTCGTAGTAGTCAAATCTGTTTAGTTAGTGGTCGTATAACTCTATTGGTCATAATTGGTCATTTTGATCTAATTACCGATAGTAGTGATTTTCTTTTGGTTGTTACAAGTTAAATCCAATCGTCACAATGTTTACCTGGGATATTTTTCTAAAATAAGGAATGAATATATACAAAGAGTGATCCTATTGTTGTCATTATTATTCTTCATTAGAAAAGTGAAAAACTCCATCTAGTAATTTATAAAGACTGTCATGAGAAGAAGAAAAAAATCAAGTGTAATTTTTTTTAAGAGTAAAATTATTGAACATTCATCTTCTTTTTACAAAATGGTGAATTGATAACATAATGTATTCATTTAGACCAGTGATCATTGTACCAGGGTCTGCCTGGAGATACAGTATCTATCATTCCACTGTTTATCAATTATTTTAGGATTCTGGTTAAAGCATTGGTGCTAGGTCAATTCGTCCCTGATACAGAGAGTGTTAAACCCATTCCTATCAATTGGCACACAGGTTCAAATGTTTTCTTACACCCTAGACCCTCACCAATCATGCCTGACCTGGGCTGGTGAATTGACTTGATAGCAATAATCTCTATTTCTAGTGTACATTTATTGGGTCGGAAGAGTAGCCACACTTTATGGTGGTGGTTTAATATGCATCATTTATTTCACTGAGTTTGTTCATTCAGCTTATCTGTATTTGTACAACGGTTATAAAATTCTTATTAGTACTTATGCGAGGTTATCTTTTAGGTAAATTTAATTCTTAAGCAGATAGATATTTCTTTGGTGGGCAAATATACACCAACTAGTGGTGTGTCTAAAAACATGTCATGTACTTTTTATTTTATTTGATTAAAAAAAAAAATCATTTTCATTCACCGTTGATTAATTTTGGATCGTTCTACATATTCCCACTACTGATAGAAGATGATATTTCTATATTTAGATAATGAGTTTACAAGGCAAAATTAGATTAAACTGCTCTATAAGATGTAGGAAGCTATATGTACACATTGGCACGTGTGGTCCCCTTTAGATGTCCGAACTGTGGTAAGGTATACCCTGTAGATACCGACAGATAACTGTGAAGGTCAAGTTTACGTATGATAAAGCCCAGTGATAATATAAGTCTGAGGAAACCACATCTTAACCTAGAGTACATCGCCCTACGGCCTGTTATACATGTAAGTACTTTTGACTTAAGTGCCTTGTAATTAAATTAAAAAAAACACTTTTGTTATGACACAACTTCAAAATAATAATACAGCACATTGTACCAAAAAATACCTTGGATGTTTTTCTTCAAAATGTGTATTACCAGAAACTTTCTTTTTTCATTTATTTGAAAAAGTTTCATTTATAAGAATGTTAGTTTATACTTATAAAAGTACAGCATCATGCAAAAAGTATTTGCGGTGTACCCCGATTCTTTCGATATTTTATACATCTCTATATCATTGACTTTTCCTGAAGCCAATTATTGTGCCACTGAAATGAAATTGGACACCCTGAAAGAGAATTAACAGATGTTTCATTTGACAACATTTTCATATTTTTCCATCGAATAATTTGCAAAATATGGCACAGTATTCTGAGAAAAAATTTCACTGCCATTATTTTGTAAGGCAAAGAACAAAATGGCGTCGCAAAATCAATATCATCTGAATATGTCATCATACCTCAAAAACAAGAATAAATCTAGTCAAATCGTAGATATGTTTAGCACAAGGCTGTAGAAGCACCACTCTCTGTTGACGTCTGTCTCTGCCAATACTGCCATTCCAGACAAAAGATACTGTGACGTCAATAAAGACGATCGTAAACAAATTGTTTTGTTTATTGGTCTTATAAACCTGTGTGAGACGACAATAATGATATAACCCCTGTTGTGTCAACATTGGCCAGCCTGCAGATGGTATATTAAAAAAACCAATTGATGATGTCCTATGGTGAAGCATTGCTTGCTATATAATATAAAAACCTGTAACGTTGACCATGAAACACATTTTTAATATACCTGGCTGGGATTTTCCAAGCTTTATATGGGTTGTCCTTTCCCAGTTTAGAACCTGCTAGAAGAAATTGCCTCGTCTGCTATAAAAGTTCGGCCTGTTTGACATTTCTGTGGCAGGACTCCTGTAGTGGTTGACATATTGTGCCTGATTTGGTTAGAGCCAAGTAAAAATAGATGAAACTTTATAGGCTTCAGATTTGATACAAATCAGTGTAGAAAATAGCACACACTAATGGGGAGAAATATCCCCGGGAAGGTGGCAGGGAAAAAACGCCAGACTACAATCTGTATAAAATTACCATAGATATATAGGTTTGGCCTAGCATCTCTTCTTCGGTAAAGCATAGTTGTCAAATTAACGTTGGCTATATATAAAGAAAATTGGTAAGGACCTTTTCTGTTACAGGATGACTAAATCTTACTTTCGATTTAACAAAATACTTGTAACGTAATATCGCTTTTGCAAAAATTACTTAAGCTTTCAATGCCTTTCATGTACATTTTGCTTTAAATTTTACAATATTTCTTGTTGATATGAATACCATCACTTTTTGCAGTACATGTATCAGAAATAGCCCCAGGCTACTATAAATAATCTTTGTGAAGGAAGTGTCATAACACATGCATGTGTTTTATGTTTTATTGCTGTGGTGATAGTAAAAAAACTATTTAACCCTGTCACCACTGTAGACCATAATGGACTCATCCAGATCAATGAATGGTAGAGTCTACTAAAGTTGCATAGGGGTGAAATGGTTAAGGGCTGTGATACAATCTGTTCTGGTTACTAACACTGTTTTTGCTATGTCATCATGATAATTGTTTACCGACACTTAAAATCCTATTGCAGACTAATTCAGTCATTGATAAAGATGTGTTTTTAATGAAAAATACATTTAGAAGTTAATTTCAATCATTAAAGTTCCTGATTTATAGATATATGTATTGCATCTACATTTAGCAACTTTAGTGAACTTTGTATAGTACGGAAGAATGTTGACGGATCTTGTTGACCTTTCTCTGTTTCACAGTTAAAGTAGGGACCAGTCGCAAGTTGAATGTACTGTGTGTTTGTGTAATAATGAATAACAATATGGGACCTTTATCCGGGGATCTAAGCAAAAAAATTGTCTGGCTGTCGGTTCATCATCTCAGAATAACCATCATAACATAGGTGTTTCTGTTCATCTCAGAATAACTATTGTAACATAGGTGTTTCTGTTCATCTCAGAATAACTATTGTAACATAGGTGTTTCACCCTAAAATAATGAAAGAGGAAAATAAGACAGGAATGGTTTAGAGTTTATCTCGCCATCAAATATAGTTAGCTAGACGGAAAGAATATTAAGGAAGGGTAATTGTTCCGGTGTTGTAAAAAGTTTGGACAGTTCTATGTGATGTACAAACTTTGGACACGTGGACCGGTATCTACGCAGGCAACACTCAGGTTTACTTGCTGAAGCTTTGGTCTTACAGACCGAATTGACCAGTTGCCAAATATCTGACAACTGTACAAAACAGCATTGTGATAAACTGTTTTGCTATAAACATCATTTGATAATGCCATTTCGGTTATAGAACAGGTAGTCAGGTCTGTTGGAATTTGTTGATCGGTAGAGTTGGACTTGGTTCTGTGTTGCGCATTACTTTCATACAGTACTTGTATGTATGTATACTGTGAAGCTGAGGAGACGGGCTAGTAATAGCAACAGTTGCGTGTGATGTTACGCCAGTGTGTCCCATAGTTTAACATTGGTATAGTAGTGTGTGTTGTGTTACAGTCAAAACTGGACTATGACAGTACCCAGTACCAGGACCACGACGACTGGGACCACAGTGAGGGCTCGTCCTCGACCAACCTCAGGCCCGTAAGCCCACGCTTCAGCGACGACGAACTGGTGGCCGGACGCGCATCACCTTTCATCCTGGACAGGTAAGCCTTGTCATCTATTTTATGTTTGTGCTTTGTTAGAAGACTTGGATATCATAATTAATTAGGCAGGCATGGAGAGGTTTTTTTTATCTCCATAATATCCTCATTTATCTTCATGTTAGACAGGCACAACTACAAAACAACATTGTTTGCATGTTAAGGTCTCCAGGTAAGGTGAAACAAATACGAGTTATCGTAATGTTCTTTGTAGTACATGTTTTACAGCTTTCTCTTCTGACTGAGACAAAGTGAAAACATATTTTATGGTGTTGTATCTGAGGTATGAACACAATGTTTTGTTACATTTCAAATAGAATTACATTGGTGATGGTAGGTTGTATGAACAGTTATAAGGTAAAGGCAATGTATTGGTGATTTCGGGTTGATAGATACTTATAAACTCAACCTATGGGCGATGTTGAGTTGCAGAAATAGTTTTGAACTCAATTTCTGGGTGATGTTGCATTGTACACAAAGTTATGGACTCAATATGTGATGTTGGGTTATGAGAATTGTTATAGACTTAGTATATAGGTGATGACTGCTGTACCTGTATACAGGTGATGACTGCTGTATCTGTATACAGGTGATGACTGCTGTATCTGTATA
>JAUMHH010110863.1:0-21377 GCA_032359455.1 Chlamys rubida
ACTGTAGACCATAATGGACTCATCCCAATAAATGCAAGGTAGAGTCCATTAAAGTTACCTAGGGTTGAAAGGGTTAATGGTGGTGGTTGCATGAGCAGGTTAATCTGTCTTTGTTTTGGAAGTTATCTTTTATACTCCATGCAAGCTTAAAATGTTTGGAACATTCATTAAAATTAAACGTTATTTCTATAAAATTATTTAAAATTATAACCCCCAAAAAATATCAGTCGAATATTATTTTTAATAATTAATATATCGCCATTTCAAAATAATACCGCAATATATATATATGCACTTTATATACTTGTGTAACAGAAAAGAGAGTTAATATAAAATAAGTGTGCTTCCACCGGGGACCAAACCCGCAACCAAAGACTTCCTAGTCAGTCGCTCTACCACTGAGCCTAAATGGAAATTCCCTGATGCTGGAAGGCAACCATAATCCTATAGTTATGTACAATTAAAATCTACCACACATGGATATTGCTTAATGTTTCGATTTGCCTCAATTGATTTTTTTTTTAAAGTTTTGCTACAGTGAATAAAACTTGTGCCGGCCCCGGGACATAAAAGGAATACCCAGATTAAATCCTCATTCTCATCGTTCAATGTTGGAGATTTTTAGGTTGACTACCACAATTAATTTATTTTATTGGATATTCAATTATCGTTAATAGTGTAAACTTAAATCAAGCAAATGTTATAATGTCCAGACATTTAAAATTACGATGCAAGCAAATAAATTTGATAAATTCACATTTCTAGTAGAGATCGTCTGGCAACGACTGACAGTTTCGAAGATTTTCCCCACAAAACGTGTACTTATAGATATATTTATGGTATTGATTTGGCCGAAAGTTGGTAGTGTTCAGGGTTATCATGGGTAAATCAGCATCATTAATCACAGTTTCATCTTTCCTGTTTACTGTGTGTAGCCTCGGATGTCAGAGGATAGCGCATTGTCCTCGTAGAGCGGTGGCGTACACTCACAGATCGACAGTTTGGAGAAGTCGCATGATATGCGAAGGTCATATTAGGTTGAAGGTCAAGCCCAAGGTTTTGCTTATTTAGCCTAATTAATCATTGGGATAGCCCTAAGCAAACACAGCCTCTGGTTTAATCAGATTCTAGTGTATTTTTATTTGGTGTCTTCTCCGCTGTATCACTTTATATATATTTTGCGGAATCATTGGTTTGTTTAATACTTTTGCTGGCTAGCGTGGGAAGGGAGATAAAGACGTGCGTTATATATACAACAGATTTTCCATTTAGTTAGTGTTATTTTCATCAGTGACTTTTAATTGATTGTTGCAATAATATTCTAAAACTAGTTGTTTAATTTATGATTTACGTATACCTTTTGAATCATCCTCAAACCAAGATTGTTAAGGTGGTTTTTTTGTGGGGGTGTTTAACGTTTTGACTATTTACAGCCAAGGTTTATTGTTTTTAATCAAGCACACCCATCCTATTTCCTTGGAAAAGGTGGGGTTGTGCTTATATGGGCAGAATGCGCTGATTAGGGAAAATACGATAATAAAATAATTCTTGGGATAAGACCTGTGTCAAAGAGAAGATTTCTAAAGCATAAGAAGGTTGATCAGTCAAAACACAAAAAAAAAACAGATTCCATCTTGTAAACTTGTACAATAAGTAGTTAACTGTGTAATATTACAATCCAATCTAGTGATGCAAAATTAACATCATCAGCTGGATTTTGAATCCTTCCAATTTTTTCATGGACTGTTTATAAATTTGGCAAAATTCTTTAAAATGAATATTTTCAGGAAGTCTCTCAGTCAGAAAAAAAAGATTGTGAATAATTTAATTAAGTCACAACTCAATTTAACATGATCATAATCCATGGCACATTATGCTAAAAACATTTTGTCAATATAAATAGGGTTAGTGTCATTCCGCACAAACTTACATGGCGTGCAATCCTGTTTTTTTTAAGGAATAGAAGTTCAAGCCGTAAGTGGGATAACATCGTGTATTATATATATATGTATAGTGTTTAAGACAAGCTGAAAAAATATAACAATTGTAAATTAGTTTAACAAAGTTAAGTTTAACAGGGTTGTGTCCATTGAATTTGTGGTTTATGGGGGTAAGATCAAGCTTAATCACGGAAATGGAAATCTAATTAGAAAACGTTGAATTTTTGTCAGAAAAAGAAATTGCCAATGAAAATTCAATAACCAAAAGATTACCTGTTTTTGTTGGCGGCGGCATATCTAAGGATTTGGTCTTTAATTTCTCGTTAAAATTGATAAATTTATTCTAGGAACCATTTAACAAAATTCAATAGAGATAATGTAATTTAGATGCGAACACTGTAGAAAATCGAACTGTCCTTGAATTTTAGTACAAATAGATAAATCTCAATAACTACTGCAGTCGGACTCAAAGGAACATCCTGCAGTTAACTGAATGCATTAAAACTACATACAGACTACAGAACCAAACCTTATTCCTAAAGGAACATCAAGATAAAATCTAAATATGAAAATCTGCCAAGTAGGTAAAGAATATACATACCGGGTAACGATATTTTGGTTATTACAGTCTTCTTATCCCAAGTACTTTTAACTGTTAATCGAGCCAAATAAAATTAACGTAATATTGTTGGATGAAAGGCAATAGAGTTGCTGGTTATGTTCTGTTACTAAATAGACACATTAATTTGAAAATGAGTCCTCTCTTTACGATATTATATTTTCCTAGAATGGTCACGTACGGATTCCTGTCCCACTGTAGGCAAACATTGTAGTTTTTGTCTCGCCAACAAGAAGTATCCAAAGCAAGACTAAGGTGTTGCTTTTCTGGTAATGGCGGCGGCATCAACTTTCACTGAAGGTATGAGTAGAGACCAACCAAACTTGGACCATAGATTCTATCTTCTTAGGTAGTACATCTCAACCCATGCATCAAATGCTGGATGCGGCCAACCTTTCATGGTCCATTGACTTTGCTCCATCAAGATTAAGTTTTTGCATTTAACTTAGTTTCACTGAAAGCATAAGTGCTAGACCAACAAAACTTCATATCATTTCAAATGTCGTTTACATTGAATTTATTTCACCGATATGTGCATTGATGGTCAAAGCGGGGCACAGGCGAGAAATATCAATGAAATCCGAATGGCTTGTTTATACAGGCAAATACAGTATTGAAGACTGTATTTGAACTAAATAAGTGTTCATGGCGGTACAGTAACAATTTTGTTAAAACATTGTTGAGACTGTTTGTGTTAAAAAAATCTGAGAAATTATTGTAAGTCCCAACTTACCCCAGAATTCCACGGTTTTCCGCAGAAAATGTCCACAGATTTCCACAGATGTGGAAGAATACATGCAGAGAAAATCCGCATATTTTTTCAAATCCACAGATTTCCATGAATTTCCGTGGAAATCCGCAGAAGTATTTTTATCTTTCTTTTTTTCTGTGGATGAATCTTTCTTTCTCTTTCAGGGTATTGAACATCTGAAGAAGGAACAAGCAACGTGGGAACAAAAGTCCAAATGGATCAGCATAAAAGCAGTGTTTGGACATCCTTTTAGCTGGAAGTGGTTCTCTCCCTTCGACACCCCCAAGTTTACATATTCTCAGTCCTATTTGTACTCCGTATAGCAGCAGAATGTGAGGTTCGTACAGGGAGACATGCACTTACTTGTAGGAATTTCGGATGGTTTGTTAAATATCTATAGCTATTTATCTGAGTTCTTGAAACTTCCAGTACGTTGAAGTCAATCACTTCGAATTTCAATCAATACAAAAATTTTGATTTTGAAAAAATAGCCTGGTTTGCTCTTTGTTGGAAATTTTGTTTATGAGTTGTGAGTGATTTTGAATGAGATTTTTTTTCTTTTTCTGTGTATATTGGGCTTTTGTTTTCAAATTTTTATCTATGTTTGTGTTATAACATCATAAGATACTTAAAACACACATATCATCATTTTCAGTACTTTTATTTGCATTGAGTTTAGATAATTTAAGAATTATTTTCAACTCGCATTTGCATAAACTGAACATAGCAAGTTTATTGCATTTTTGAAGTTAGAGTATTGGACCTACAAGATATAAACAATCTTTATCTCGGCGCCACTAGGTAGCGGTAGCAAGACTAAGGTGTTGCTTTTCCGGCGATGGCGTCAACATTAAGGTTTTGCGTTTAAGTTAGTTTCACTGAAAGTATAAGTGCTAGACCAACCAAACATGGACCATAGATGCATTATAGGTATTACACTTTAACCCATCCATCAAATGCTGGATGCAGCCTATCTTTCATGGTTCATTGACTTTGTCAGCATCTCCATCAACAATAAGTTCTTGCGTTCAAGTTAGTTTCTCTAAAACGTGCATTGATTGTCAAAGCAGGGCACACTGGCGAGACATATCAATCCAAATGGCTTGTTTCATAATTTGATAAGTCACAAAAATTATTGACTTGTCCACTGTGTGACTGAATATGTCCAAGTTTTTGTTTAAAGAGTGAATTGATATAACCAATTATTTTTATGTATACAAACATTTGAAAATTTTACGTTTTGAAAGGTTTTGATTCCTTGAATAAGAGCACACACTCATCATAGATAGCTTGCTATCATGTCGGTCTAATAGATATTTTGATGTCGGTCTCATCTGGTGAATGATTGTTTTCCTTTTCACTAGTTTGGAAAATAGAAGTATGCTAGACAGCAGTGCCTTTTGGTTTTAACATATAATGG
Source organism: Chlamys rubida (assembly GCA_032359455.1). Taxonomy (NCBI): domain Eukaryota; kingdom Metazoa; phylum Mollusca; class Bivalvia; order Pectinida; family Pectinidae; genus Chlamys; species Chlamys rubida. The sequence continues at coordinate 4,731 of JAUMHH010110863.1, forward strand.
TACTGTCAAACGTTAGTTTGAAGTCTTTCTCAGCTCTGGGCTAACATACATTTTGTGTCACCATTGTTTCGTCAAGTAGACAAAGAAAGCTCGACCCTTGTTACAAGATTTATACAGAAAAGGGGTCAGGTAGAAAAGAGTTGTGAATGTATGTGTTTAAAGAAAAGTGCTTAGATTTTCTGTTTACTGGAAGTAATGTTCAAACAAAACGCCAGCACACACCTGTACTACAACCGCACAAGGTTTTAAACACTGCTGACAGCTTTATATTTACATATGCTGCACCTTCCCATTGCACTGTATACAAATGTAATTAATAATGTGAGAGTGAGTCTTAATGCCATTTAGTCAGGTGATATCCTCGATACTTCAGGTGTTACGTTCACTTTTAAAGCTCTCTGTACTCCTGGAATATGTCTCAGCAAAATGGAAGGCACACGGCCAGCTATTTGATTGATCTCGGGTAAAAATAAATTAAACAATTACGGGCTGACACCTGTCTTTTGAAGATTATGGAGGAATATCAAAGGATCAAACTAGACACCTCATCAACAAGGTGGCGCACACTGAGCCTTCAATTTTTTCATGACATGTTCCAGGGATGCGTAAGAGAGCGTTACTTCTGGACTATCGAGGATGGTCAAGTGACACACTTTTGTGACATCACCGATGTTATTGTGAAAAGACTGGCTTTGTTCCACAAACATTTCATGATGATTGGTATCGCAGATGATCAAAATCTTTAATTGAACAAATTATCGCAGAATATTTTGTATATTTATATGTCCACTTCAGTTTGCATGAAACATTTACCAGAAATTATTTGAAAATTATATCATACGTAAAATGTACATACACTAAGAAAGAATTATTGAATTTGAAATATAGTTTTAGTGGTCTAGAAGAGAAAAGTAAGTTCGTGAAATTAAATATGCATAAAATTCTTGTCTCTTAATAGAGATTTAGTTGAAAATGAATTCTCCGCAATGAGAAAGATTAAACAAAAAAGTGGCCTCTTAACACAGGCGGTCTTTTAATGGAGGTGGTCATCCATCAGGTTTGACTGTAAAAGTAATCCAAGCCAAACAAACTTATCTGTATACAAAAGATTGTGGAGTTTGTACACTGACCTTAACACATCGATTGTTGTGGGTTACAATTTGTAATGGAACCCATAGCAACAAGCTTGGGTCTTCTCAGAATCAGTTAACCAAATCACCATCCTCCACAAACACTTATCATCAAAGATTATTTCTGTTTGATTCAAATTGTCATTTTCAGTTTACCGTAGTAATTAAGTTAGCATTTGAGTACATTTGAAATGTGTTTCATTTGCAAAGCATGCATAACCACAATTTTGGTTAAATTTTATGATAATTTAAAAAAAAGAAAAAAAATGTTTTGCTGGCTGGATGTCATACTTGTCACATCTAAATGTTAATCCACGTGAAATGAAGCACCTTTCGGAAGCCTGTTGTAAGAGTTGATCTGACGATGACAAATAATTATCCAGGGTGTCAAGTAGGCAGATAGAATAATTGAATTCAAAATTTCCTGTTTGCGTTGGCTTTAATCACCAAGTTGCCACACACGATATGGTAACTTGATGTGCATTCGAGCTACTAGGAGGCACTGTCACGATCCTCACACACGTAATCTGTGTGAAGGTGTCCGCGGTAACTGATACAATGTGATGAATCGAAAAAATACTCATAAGCCGTACAGATCGTTGTAAGATTGAGAATTGAAGTACAATGCCATCACCGTAACAGATACGCTCGTTTGTTCCTGTTTTTTATCGGACTCATTATAACAGTAATATAAAGATGGTTTTAGATATTCACGAATCCCAGAAGACAGATGGAGTTTCCAGGTTTTCCTCGAACTCTACAGGTAATGTTGAACTAAAAAAAAATTTATAATGTCTAAGTTCTGATAATTACGACGAAATTTTTTTTGACGTAATATGAAAACCGTTATCCACATTATAATATCAATTACAAGTATTTGAGTGTGATGATTTTAAATAACAGGAAGGGGATGCAATTCAATTGTAAATAACAGTGCAACAATTTAAAATACTGTATCCAATTTTGCTTTCCTGGGTACAGTCCCATCCCATAGTCTTCCGTATTTCAATGACGCCTACTGTAGCCTTAAGTCGCCGTCATATGTCACTCTAATGACTATTGAGGGAAACTACGAAGACATTTAATGTTGCTTAGGTTTTATTTCAATGAATATGATATACGACCCTGTTATAAATATTATGTATAAAACAAATTAAATGTAATCATATTCTGTACGAAAGTGACAATACAAAACCTTCCCGGTTTAACTTACATTACTTCATTGATAAAGGATATAAAAGATATACTATTAATTATGTTAAAAACATATCAGATATCATAATTTGTAGAAAATAGATTATACATACAAAAGAGGTGCATGCATATTGTTTTTGCGATTTAGATGATGTATTTGATGTGGAGTGGATAAAATAGATATGATGTAGTATACGTGGGTCCTAAACGTATTAGTCCCAGCATAACACAACTTATTATATTTCAAGACTTGGGAGGGAATAGTAACGTAATACATCGAGACTAATGACAAAGTAAACGTAGTCTGTTACAGTATGGAAATGTGATATAAACATGCACACGGTCTAGATGAGTTGTGATATGTTCTGTGTATAATTATTGATGTCCTCCCCGATTGTCACCTCGTTGCCCTTCCTTGGTTTATTAGGTCTGTGCTGTGAGGCTGTAACTGACTTTGACATGCAGATTCCAGACTCTGCCGTGGAAGGCTCCAGTGAATTATTGACTGTTTGAGGATCTTAAATTAGGGATGATTATTCCAGGTACATACCGATATTGCTTTCTGTACATATACACACACACATATATATATAGCAAACATTTTCTTAATTGAAAAGTTCAATGTTCAGTCTTAAAACGTGACAGCATCTCCAAGCTATGTTTGATTTAATGTGAATGTTTTTCTGGTAGAAAGTTAAAACGTGTTGGCATTTCTTGGCATATTTCGATGCCTGCGTTGGTGTGTGTCGTCGTGAGGTCTAAACTGGCCTTAATCACACGCATTTATTTGCACATGTCATTCCATGATTATACACTTAATTAATCTTTGATCGCGGCTGTCACCGTACCGGCAGCCATACACACTTCACTGGATAAGAGACTCCTAATTGTATTGACACTGCAAAGTTTTGCTGTACTCTTCATCTATTTTATGGGATCGTTCTTGAAAGCATAGCTCTTTTGTACCGACAGCAATGCAGAGCCGATATAGCAAACCAATCGGGAAGGCATTCAATACAAAGCCAGTAATTATATAGTTGACTTTATGACATTTTTCATCCATCAAAATCTTGGGAACAGTCTGTCTTCATTAAGTAGCACTGACTTAGGTGTGTATATATATATTGATAATTGTTACTGCATGTAGTGGAACATCTTTATATTTTATCATATTGAGTAAGGTCAGCTTGTCGATTTTCAGTTGAAAACTTTCTTTTAATGTTTATCTCGAGTCCAGCTAGAGACTGAAGTGTTGGTAAAAGTAGCCAAATATATGTATTGATAATTGTAACTGTATGTAGTGGAAAACCATTTGGTTTTGTCAGATCGAGTCAGGCTTATCTTAGCGATTTTGATTTGAAGTCTTTCTTTTAAAGTTAAGCTGGAGTCCTTATTTAGGCCGAAGTGTTGGTAAAACGTAGCCAGATAGACTTAATGTCGACTGGGATCGAATCTTTGTATCGCGCTGTTTTAGTGTCACAGTTTATAACACTGTACATGTACGAGTCCTCATTCTAGTGGACACCAATGTTAGCGTATTATCGAATATTAACAAAGTAGCCTATTGGCCTTGGCGGACTTACTACTATACAAAACAATTTAATAGCGCATTCAGAAATTAGCCCAACGTTTATATCACAAAAATCGCTAAAACTATACGGCTTAATTCTGTGTGATTACAGCAATGTTATATACCAATAGTATACTGAAACATCGGCATATGTCCGTCTTCTTTCAGTTGCTTGCGTAATTGAAAATGTGTTCCATCATAATATATCAACTCGAAATATTTAACTAGCTTCACGGTTGAAGAAAGTTCACTTTAATGTAGAAAATGTGCACAGAACTGCTGATAATATTGAGGTCAACTTGTCTCAATGGCAAGTCTATATGATACACCAAGTGAGTACTTACATGTGTAAAAGATTTTGTGACCGCTAGCTCGTTTGGTAAGACAACTATACGTGTATTTTGCTTTAGTGAGAGTTAAGTATTGAACTTTATTTTAGAAGTAGAATCAACACTGTCTACAATTATTACTAAAGCTAGAGAGGTCTAAAATATCAAAATGTAAAAGAGTTCGACATTGGAATGCTAGCTGTAAATAGTTATTTTGACTACAAGCATGTTTTAATTAACTTTTAAAGTGTTTTGTAGGTTAAAGTTTGATTGTGTATACTGTATAAAATTCATATGTATAATAACAAACCAAATGGTAATAAAACCGTATCTAGCAAGTACATTGTATATATATAATTATTACGGAAGTTGTGCTTGAAAATGTCTTCAAACAAAACCGATTGTCTCAGGTGATTCACGTGCTACAGTGAATGACATTAAATCTTCAATAAAGTGTAATCGTGAACTGACCGCAACATTAAAAAAAGCGATATCCCACTGGAAAAAACCAACCTCTAGAAATACTTACGTACTCTCTTGTGAGTGGAAACTTTGTCGATTAAAAAGATGTTTGAGTCCAACTTGACAAACTTTACTACATATTGTTGCGCTTCTTCTGGTCGAAATAAATTCCCATTGAAAATTTGTGTATCAAAAATAAATGTCTGGTAGCACCACCATTATTTTACTGTGTATGATATATTGTGCAGGTATATAGATGAATACAATGTATTTACTGGGAAGATTCCTAATTTATAGGGCAAGTTCATTATATTTGGATATGACTAGAATCGCCATCAGAAGGTTTGCTTGAATTATTAATGGTTTGAAAGTTATTGTTGAAAATGGGTCAATTGCAAAGAGTATGAGATATACAAATCAAGAATTCACTCGATGTGAAAATTACTTGCTTCTTTAAATCCACACCAGGTTACACTAATGATTATGATATATTGTTGTTTTATTTGAGATTTTTAAATTGTTTCGTTTGTGCGAGATTGGAGGACATTCAAAATTATTATTACATGTTATAATATATATATTTAAGATTAACTGTACATATTTTTTGGAGAACTTGCTATGTAAGTACTATCACTTTTGAAAATAATATATTTAGTGTATCATATGTTAAAAAATAATATGAATACATGTAAGTATAATGTGTGTTGTTTGGGAGAGATGTTATAGAATTTAAGATTGCTCTATACATTATCAGTAGCATGGATTTGTCTGAACGTTGTGAATTCTAATTGTGACGATCGAGTAATTGCAGTGGGTGTTTAAAGACTGTTTTATTGAGAAAATGATATATTAGTGTACAAAGTGTTAGCCATAGAACCAGAAATGTTATTTATTGTCTTGTAGCGGTGCATATTGTTAACACATATTTGTGTTGTCCATTTTTGAAGTGTAAACGTTTGGTACTATTAATTTCTGTATATTTACATTTCCAAATGCTGTAAAAGCAGATTTTTTCGTGTGAATCTAATCTTTGCGATTTTCGTGAAAAAATATATCATGCGAAATTAATTGCAAAATAATCTATCGTTACCGCAGCACTTTTGTCCCATGATCTGTTGATCTGAAAAATAGACCTAGCAAAATTGACATTATTTGCAAATCTGCGAGAGTTAGTGTCCGCGAAAACGGCGACTTTTGCAAAATTCTGCACGGGAGACGTGCACATTTTAATGTCTTTGTGAACAGTTTTGTTGAACTTATACAAAATTTTGTTAAATGGCTGGCTAAATTTTAATTGAAAAATTGGCAAGTCTGTTTGGGAAGAGGAAACAAAAAGAATTATTGTGACATTTGTTTAGGCTGATCTGATTGATACAAGTTGTACTTGTATATATCAATAAAAAAATGAAAGCTGTAACTAATGGGGCCATTATATTTTTCAATTGTGATTTTTTTTATTAAAGGCTGTCATATAGGAATATCTGAAAGAATTTATGAATAATGTATATCTGAAGAGCATTATATGATCAGTATTCGTATTTTCTGATATACAGACGAGTTTATCGTTTTAAACATCCTATTTTATTTCATATTTTTGGAATTTCTACTATAAATTCACATGCCCACATAAACAAAAAATGTAGATGTAGAGAATTAAATAGCTTTTTTATGTTCTTGATGAGGCTCGTTACCTCGTCCATAACACTTGTCAAATACATTCCAATTTAGTATCATTTTGCTATATGTATCGACTTTTTCTTCCAAGCAAGAACAAAAAATGTTGATTTCGTATTTTTTCACACTTTAAGTATTTAGTGAAACGAGCAAAAGGTTCATGGTATTCAAACAGTAGTAATATTTTTGAGTAATTTATGTTGCGTATGATGGAAAAAAAACTTGATTTGCTTGATTAATAAGTCAGCACTGATCATGTGAAAAATATCTATTTACACTCACTCTTAGAACATACTTAAAGGCGATCGTATTTCTCAACTTTTAAAACTGTCTTAATATTATTTGTTTATGAAAAGTAAAAGCAAATCAGAATGATTGTCTATTTCTATTTTTTGTTTATTCGGAACTATCAATATTCAGTTTTTCTTGATCAACTATTTCCTCAATATTGACGGTCTATCCATATTAAATCGCAGGGTTAATTGACATAATGCCAAAAGAAATAATGCTATCATCTTTAATGTTATCGAATAGCTTTCATTTTTCATACATTTTTAAGGGCCAAGACTACCACGAATCTCGTGCATAGGTATAAGGTAGTACATTATGACATTAAAAGCCACCATCGGTTTACCTATTCAAATTGTCTGTCGAACAAACTTTGATAAGATATTGTTCCTTTTGCAGTTCTGATTATTTTTCTATTATACTTCTAACTTCTAGAGCTATTTTTGTGATTAGTTTATTCAGAGATTATGTATGAGATCACCATAAGTTTATTTTATATGAACTTAAAAACCACTTTGAAATATATTGAGATGAGAATTTTTATTGGAGGATGGATGATTAGTTTAGAGCTGATATTGCATGGTATGAACCATTAAGGGATTTTTCCAACATACTTATTTGTTACAGACACCCCACCACCCTACTAAACAAGAAGTAAACCATTCGCCGTATTATTTTCAGTTGAAAAAAAATCGTCAGTCGCGTGTTAACAGGTACATATTAAACAGGCACTTAATACAACCGCTGATAGGATAGGCGACCTTGTTGTAAACAAATATGGCGAATGATTAACTTCCTGTTTACCAAGGGATAGATCGTTGTAGGAAACGAAATAGTTTGTATTTCTATAAAGATAGCTAATCAGACGGTTAGACAATGTCGTATTCTGTAAAGATGAGAAAAAAATCATCTACTGTCGATATCTCATTGTTATATTTTCAGATGTGATGTATTTCTATTGATTACCAATAAAAGGAACAAAATTTATTGAAGCACGTCTTTATGTCATTATTAACTGTAAAACCACTTTTTTTACAAACTCTTATTTTATGTTTTAAACGCCTTAATCACTTTCATTTCAGTTATTTCAGTAAGAGACTTAAACAGCCATATGACAATTTGTTAAGTGTTTCTAGTTAAGTGTTGTCGTACCACTGCTGGAAAATCACATACGCACTGGGATTTTCTTCTGGTATGACTAAAGCGTTGATAAATATTTCATGAAGAAACCATATCCTGTGAAACCATTATGAAAAAATAATAAAAATATGGAAGAGAAAAAGTAAAACAAAACAAAGAAATCAACAACTGACTTTTGGAAAGAAGCTAACGGGACTAGACTAGGATGAAACCCTTCCTGCAATGCGCACCCAAAACATGATATTTTTAGGTAAATATTGATGAATTTTTATACAACGATATTTATTCCGTAAACTTTGAATCATTGTAGCTGAAACCAATCACAGAAACGAAGTAACTTCATCACAACACTCAGTTGAAGCTAACACACTCTACATTGCTATGCATATGTTACATTCGACAGATCAACTATCCTGCCACAAACCACACTCGATGTAAATGGAAGTCTGTTACTTTTCTTTAAGAGTGTTATTTGCTAATATTAGTCACAAAACACTTATGTGTTAGAATTTCGAAAACAGTTCACGACTTTAAAACACTGGATCTGTCTCATTTTATTGGCTTACTTCACCTCTTCCAGTCTTAAGAAATGAATGTTTGTGAGGTTTCCCCATCAGTTGTCATTCTTCTTATGTTAGTGAACTCAGTAATGCCAATAAAGCATGTTGACCTGAAAACATATTAGCGTCTATTTTTCAGTGTTATACCGGTGTAAAGCAATATCGAAGTCACTTTCAGCAGAACTAACTGAGATGAACCCAGCTCTTCGGCATAAAAAACATAGGGTTCAATTTCAACGCACGTAGATTAGTGTTAAAGTTTTCATCACATAACTGTTTATAGACTAGTACCGTTTTTAATTATTTACACTGCATTGTTATGAAATCTTATTATTATGCCGAATATTAAGGTTCTTCCGATTTCTTTTCCTCGAAGAAAAAAATCTGTTCATCGCAATATTCCTTCTTTTCTTTCTCTATCTTTCTTTCTTTCCTTTTTTCTTTCTTTTATTTTTCCCCTTTTTCTTTCTTTTTTTCTTTCCCTCTTACAGTTACTTTCTACATATTTTCTTGTATTCCTTAAGGATTAGTCACTCTTGGATTGTTCCGTTAATTCCGAAGTCATTTTGTTGCCAATGGTAGTTAATAACAATGTTCTTTAACATGATAAACCGCAAATCCTGTTCAGCTCATTTCGATCGTGTTTAGTATTGCCGTCCTAGATCTAATGAGTCTTAAAGCAGATAAAAAATAGATATTTTTAAATCGGTATCAGAGCACTGAATCATAGTCGCGAAAATAGTAAGTTTATACAATAAGTGTTTTACAGCTGGTCTGATTAAACAATTAATGGTAAATGATATGAATTTGTTTTTGTATTTTTTTTTTGTATTTTTTTTTTATCTAAGCTGAATTAATATTTCAGATTAAACAAACCACGTGTTTTACTGAATATATTTCAATTAATTTTCATTTTTTAACACCAACGACCGTTAAATCAATCTGAATAAATACAGCTGCTCATTATTACGTACCGCATGAACATGATGTTAATAGCCGTAGGTATTTTTTATTAACATCTGCTTTTAATGAACATGATAACCATTAAATTGAGGAAACCTTTATATTTATAACGTTCATGTTACTTGAAAGAAGCTAGAAGCTTCTATACACAATCTCGCTTTGCACGGCCCCAAAACATATTATGACGTCAAGCATCAACGATGTCACAAAGGATTGTGATGTTAGATTTCTTCTGAAGTCAAAGTTAAAAAAAAACCAATTGAATAAAAACCCAATACACTTACTGCAGATATGTTTCTGTCACTGGTTTTTCCGTGCGAGGCACTGTCTTAGGAATATCAAACCACTGATCATTGGCCTCCTGTGGTTTCTTATAAAGACGTTTTTCCGTGCAAGGTTTCTAACCTATATCAAACGAAAGCAATAATGACATTTCTTATCTAAAACCGTCGCAGCGCGGAAATCTTTAAAAGTTAAAAACCAAAAGTAGATTTTTCGACTACGAAGAAATTCGATCAATAACGATTTAAATATGCCATGTATCCATGCTACTCTCATTTCCCCACTTTTCCTTTCCGGCGGTGTCTCGCTAAGGACCCATAGTCATAAGACCTTTGCAGTAACGAGGACGTTACACCTTTAACGAAAATACTAAAGTTATCATGTTTTGCTTAGCACAGTGACCTTTCTGCTGTGTTGCTAACACAAATGGTGTAATTAAACAAGAATGAATGTCTGTAGGGATATTTGATTAAAAATGTTTATTGTCTGATCAATCACACTGATTCACCTTGCTGGGATAATTAGCAAAATAACTTGATTTATTAACTATTTAACTAGCTTTCAGCGGTAACGTGATACAGCAACCTAGCAACAGAGGCTCCTTAGTACGTCTGCACCGAAAGCGGTAAAGATTGCTACCAGTGCATCGGTCAGTACAGACACAATAGGCGGGTCAGTACAGACACAATAGGCGGTCAGTACAGACACAATAGGCGGTCAGTACAGACACAATAGGCGGGTCAGTACAGACACAATAGGCGGGTCAGTACAAACATAATAGGCGGTCAGTACAGACACAATAGGCGGTCAGTACAAACACAATAGGCGGGTCAGTACAGACACAATAGGCGATGCCAAGACCACCAAAACAGGAAACATTAAGAATGATCTCTCCTGACAGACCAGCAAATGTTAATTTTCTAAAAAAAAAAATGTACATTTAATATTTTTCGTTCATGTAATCGTACATATATACAAGACTATGTATTTTTACCCCATTCGCATTTGAATATACTTCTGTGTAAATAGTAGGATAAAATCGGTGATACTTTCCTCAGCGCAACAGTTTCTAATCTTATGTGTGATGGATATAAGGGGTAAGGATATTCCTTGACCAGATACTAACATCACAAATATATTCAATATTTTATCCAGTCAGTAAAACATTTGTTAAGCTATTTCTAAAATCAATGGCAAAACGAATGTTCACAATTAGCATTGAAATATATTGACATTGTTCTTTCGGGGGCAGGTTCACACGACTGAATGCTACTTTCTGCGTCATCATTTAACTGTGAAGTCACAACCAACATAAGCAATTGTATCGTGATTAAGCATGGATGCAGAGTACAGATTATGGCAGTACTAATAAAAGGATATTCAACTGTGTCACGTCACCACGTGATATGTGTTAACCAATGGGATTACGTCATTGTTATTAAATGCGTGATATCTTCCCGTTATCAGCACAAGCAGAACACAGTTAAGAGGTGGACCTTAACACAGACGCAAGGGGTAATCCAACAAATATCACTTGATAAGAAACATAAAACAGATACAAGCAGGTTTATATTATCATTTGTGGCTTTTGTACTCTCATGAAATAATGTTTAAAATATTTTTACTCAATGTGAAAGAAAAACATGTTAAAAATCGAGATAACTAACAACAAGCTCTCCAAAGGAACATGTCAGTCTTGTATAAAATCAGTGAAAATATTTAACAATTTGTTATGAATCTGACATGTGGTTTGATGGTCATATTGATAATTATAATACAAAATCGACAGAAGTCGCATTACTTCATTAATCGATATGCTTTACTTTAACTTAATGAAGTACCTTTTAACAAGCTCCATGACAAAAGTTCAAGATTATTGATAGGACTACGTGTCCAAAATAAGTAATTTAAAAAAAATCAATATTTCAATTGACCTTAGTAAGACAGATTAGAACAAGACTCCATGAATATCGTTATAAACATTGATCTTCTTGATTATAAAAGAGCTAGCACCTAATAGTATGTCTCCCGTGATAGACGTCGACTGCTGACGGATAAACATACAACACAGGATTTTCAAAGATGCAGGTTGATGAAGACTATGGATAAGTTACATGGTCGCCACCATGATCTCATTATAAACTACATGTATGCTATATGTCTTTGTGTGATATAGAGACCAGTGTTTTTATTATAGTCATTAGTATGCCTACGTGTTGTTTTGTTATCACTACCCCAATTAAGAATTGGACATTTCTTCAAATTGACCTAGATTATGTCGACGTCGGTATTGAAGTAGAGGACGCTGACCCCTGGTCTTATTCTCATTACATTTTCCAGAGTCTTCGTTTAGATCTTTCTTTTTTTCATATTATGTCTAAATTTTGTCGATTTCGAGTTCGAAGTACGGTTTTGTTTAAGCTTTGTTATTCTCTTGTTCTTTCTCTACCTGGAAGTGTATTCAAAGTACATAATAAAAAAATACTTCTTTTTAATACCCTTTCAAGAACGTTTATGAAACATTTTGACCTTTCATTATCGTTTGAATGTTTGAATCTCACATCACCACATATAAACATAGAGCACGAGAATAGCGATCAGTTTAAAAAGAAACCGTAGTTCCAACTCAAAGGCAATACAACTAGTGCTAAATACAACCAAAGGAAATATTTATACGGGGACCATTGAAAAAAGTGCAAGGAGAACAAGACCAGGTGATTCGGAAGGGAATGCGTCTTTAGCGTCATTGACGACAATCGCAATGTAAATCTAGTTAAAATCCTAACAGCGAGAACCCCTTTAGTAGAGACAACAAAACAATAAGATACATTAATGGGCATAATAAAAGAATCATTGGCCTTTAAATTACACAAAAAATAACACAATTCCTAATGAGATCCTGATAGCAACCATAAAACTTGTCTATTGTGTTGATCAGACTACATCTTATGAAGAGAAACACGTAACCTGAGAGGTGACAGCGAAAAAACAAGACACACTAATGAGCATAATCAAAGCCGTCGATCTTCATATCATACACGATAACAGACTAGGCAATGCTACCTTAATTATACATTTTGTTCAATAGTTATAAACGAAAAAACTCTTGTGAAACAAGAGTCACTCAGATACTTGCAGCCAACAGTAAAACGATAAGGCACCTACTGCAAGTGCAGATCTTGTTGGCTAGTGATGAACATATCCGTTTGCTACAAAAAAGTACTTATCGCACTATATGCATTGACACACGGAAAAGTGTATCTCTTTTCACACGTCCTAAAATAATCTTACATTTTATACAAACATGTTAGTAATTTGGTCATGACCTCGCCTTTCAATAAATCTAATGAATTATCATTGTATTCGAACAACGGGATTCCTGTAGTGCCAATGTAATCTAATAAAGACTTCTGTAAAGACTGTTACGGCTGAATCATCGCTAGTAATGAATTTAACTTCTCCCTGAGTGACCAATCCTGATACCAGTTAACTCTCATTTGCTCGGACATGGCCTCCAATTCCGTGTGCCCGTTGACATTTCCTCGGATTTCAAAGACAGTTCAACTTGGACGTAGATCTCGACCACCGGACACACTTGCCCCAGGTTAATGTTCTCGGTCTCCAATTAGGGCTTTTTACAATATTCTAGACATTGGAATGGTGATGTATATCGCCATTAGTACCGGTATTAAATTTTGATCAGGCTAGTCAGCCAAGAAGGTTCGGCTCGTCTACGAGGTGTATTTGTTTCGTCTTTCCTTAATTAATGGTTAATTTCTTTCACAAATGAGGGCTGCTTAGCAGCCGTCCGGAAATGAAGATCCGATTCCGTCTTTACCTATTCGTCTGACTCTGCAGGTTGACTGAAACCACACCAAATACGTTCTTTATAACAGATACAAATTTCGTTCTTAACGAATCGTAAATGTCGAATTCACCAATAGATCTCCCATAGAAACATCCGACAATGAAATATCCAACAAGCCAATTTAGAACCAGAAGAAGACAGCGTCACTGGTCACTAAATTGCGAGTCACCGAGACCCCCGCTAGGCGGTAATCTCTTTCTTGAAGTTTCGTCTGTAGGATAAATCCGAACAAAAAAGCATTCGGATCGACTGTTTCCGGTGTTTGCTGTTTCTATGGTTACCCTACGGGTTGTTTTATCTGTTTAGCTAACTACATGACAAAAGGTGTCGCCAGAATTATGTACACTCATTCCAAGATATGCCTTATTAATTTGTTTGTGAGAGGGCTATCTCTCCAATTTTTTTTCTTAAATGTCTTTATTTGATCAATCTTGATTACCTGGTTATTTGTGAAGGGTTTAACGTCCTCGCAATAGCCGGGGTCATATGCAGACGGGCGCCTATTGAGATACCGCCGAAGGAGACAGTAAATAGGGAAGAACGAAAGTATAATGAAAGATAGGAAGAGGAAAAAATTACAAGTATTGCAACGGGGACAGTATAGCATTTTTTCTCTCTTGTATGTTCTGTTCGTAGAAGACACGATTCTACATGGGGCCCCACACCAGCCACCTTTTACAATACACATGCAGTGGGATACAGTAGGCATATTCTTGATCGTTTTCAATGATTCCAATGCAAAAGAAACCATAACCGATTCTGCAGGGGGTTGGTTGGGGGTACATTAGTTGCCTCTTACTATCATGCAGTGGGATGTAGCAGGCCTATTCTTTCCCCAAACGGGTTTATAAACCTGGTTAATAGATAATTTCAATACATGAATATATTATATCAGATCATCAATTTTTTCCTTAAATAATATCTTATCTAGTGCAACATTTTCTGGACTAGAGGAAACAATTAATAACTTCACGAATATTAGCAAAACTCATCTGTTTATTTCGGACTTTACTCAGCGACCTTTCTATTATCGATTTTTTTTTCGTTATAAAAATAAACAAGACGGATGATTGTTTTCATTCCAGATTAAATATTGGCAGCAATGGTGTAATCTATTTCGTAATTTGAAAACATACCGAAGAGTAATACATTCTTAATGACAACAGAAAATTGCAAATATGCACTAAATTGAAAATGTTTTGCCTTTAATTATAAGACTAAAACATTTATGAGCAGAGCTGTTAACGGAATAGTTTGCTGAAGACATGAGTGTCTACATTTTAACCATAATGTACTCGTTGGCCTGCTGTTTTGAAGAATAGAAAAAAATACCTCGGTGTCAACTGAGAAAACATGAAAACAAAAAGAGCCTAGGGCTTAACGATTTGCTACAGAAGGAACTTGTCAAACCATTTCCTCTAGAAGGAATTTGTCACATTTTCAAGGCATTTTGTCCTCTTTTCAAGACAGAAACATGAATTCACATTTGCACTCCACAATATGTTACAAAGTCACTGTGAAACAATACTATGAAATAAAATACATAAGCAAAAAATTGAACAGTTATCACGAATAAAAGACACTGATGCTATCTCATATCCCCTCCATTAGCTTGTAACCGACAAATTACAGGCTAATTATGGCAAAAACTTCATCTCGAAGACGTTGGTTCAGGTGAATTAATAGAAAAAATGTGAATAAAGGTAGAGAATATATCTGTATAAAATTGTGCAATAACCCATATAGAACGCTTCACAGTACTATTTAGTTTAAATTAAATACTATGTATGGTATGTTAGCAGTAGATATCCATCAAGGAGGTCATGATAGGCAGATAAAGCTCTTGAATACCGAATCAACTGTAACAAAGTTGGTATGTTAGCAGTAGATATCCACCAAGGAGGTCATGATAGGCAGATACAGCTCTTGAGTACCGAATCAACTGTAACAAAGGTGGTATGTTAGCAGTAGATATCCATCAAGGAGGTCATGATAGGCAGATAAAGCTCTTGAGTACCGAATCAACTGTAACAAAGTTGGTATGTTAGCAGTAGATATCCATCAAGGAGGTCATGATAGGCTGATAAAGCTCTTGAATACCGAATCAACTGTAATAAAGTTGGTATGTTAGCAGTAGATATCCACCAATGAGGTCATGATAGGCAGATACAGCTCTTGAATACCGAATCAACTGTAACAATGCAAACACTCCAGTTCTGGGAAGCAGGGATATCATTATCAAGAAAGTGAAAGATTATGATTGGAACACGCTTATCATAAGGCTAAGGAGTAATACATCCCTGTTGGTCACATTGTGAGTAAAGATCGAGATAAGCTGCTGAAGCAGAAGACGTCTTTTCATGATCTTAATTTTGAGTTCATGAGGGTATATACGATAGAGTGGTTTTAGAATGTTTTTGTTATTCAAATATTGCACATTAACGGTATATCTGAAATTGAAATTGAAGGAATAAGCAAGGGTTTTGCCACAAGTTCTTTGATGAGGGGCACAATTTGTTTTAATGCAATTTTTGTAATACTTGAAATTGATTAATAGCAGAATCGCTCTGTCTGAACTGGATATAAGTAAGTAAAAGAGTTTAATCTAAACGATAACTGTATTAATAATCACACTTTTCCAATCCTTTCTTACCTGAAATTGTTAAAAAACATTGATACTAAAGTACTAAAACAAATCTAAAAAAATCTCTTAAATATTGGCACAACATGTACATCCCCCCTTTAAGTGGAAGCACACACGTATTGAATGTCTATTTCGAATTATATTATCAATAATTTCTATAATGCAACTTTTTACTTTGTAATTGGTCTTTTAAGGTATCTTTGAATTCTGGTAAAAGATTTACATAAGTGTAGCAACACTAGTTTCCTATTAATTTATTTTCAAATGTTTATACTTTGTATTATATATATTATGTGAATAAAACAAAGTTAAACTATATACCCAATTCTGGTAATAAACTGAGGTAATTAAAATTATGACCTTTGTCATTGAAACAATTCAATGTGTAATTATGTATAACGATCACCTTCCAAAGATATTGCTTGTGTTTGATAACATCAGAGGTACTAAAATCCTTTGTTATATAAAATACCGATCGCGACTCTGAATACCATCATCATCAATTTGGAATTGAAGGGGGGGGGGGGGGGGGGGGGATGCAAT